>CM049396.1:22090000-22357500 GCA_026929865.2 Hyperoplus lanceolatus
TGGAGCTGGAGTCCAGTGTGGAGCAGACAGGGATCGGGTTAGCTCAGGTCACACCACCACACTCATACTTGTCTTTATGAGCCTGTTTAAATGCTCTGCTGTGGCTCTCTGCTAGCACTGCTAAATGCAAGGGTTTCTTTAGCACTTCACTTTATTTGTCTTAAAAAAACGAATGAAAAATATTGTGCATGAACCAAGTCAAAAAAGCCCAACTTTAACTTATTTTGCAGCATGGCTCTTTTCATAGCCCCCATGCACAGTGCTTCAGGAGAAAAAGGAGTTTCTTAGAAGGCTCAGCTCTCCTCCTTGCGTTTCCCATCCATGCTATATTTACCTGTCAGTGTGTACCTCTGCTGTGTGCTCAGTGCTGGAAAGGCAAACAGCAAGATATTTTCATATAAATACACATAAGAGATGATGGAGACAGAGAGAGAGAGAGAGAGAGAGAGAGAGAGAGAGAGAGAGAGAGAGAGAGAGAGGCATGCTAGAGTTTGTTTCATTTTGGTGTGTGTGTGTGTGTGTGTGTGTGTGTGTGTGTGTGTGCCAGACTCCAAGTAGTTGACTGAATCACCCTGTCACGACGTTGTGTGCAGCTTGTATGCCCCCTCCTCTCCCTGGAGTCCTCTCCTCTCTGTCTTTTATGATTATATAAATAAACATAAGCATGTACATAACATGCCAAGTCCTCTCTACAGTCACTGGATACTCTTTCAATTCAGTTTGGCATTCTGAAGGAGGGATGAAGCTAATGAGGAAATCTGTCAGCTTTTTTCATTTATTTAATGTCCACTCTATAAATGGAAGTGAAAAATGCTGTTCATAAGAAAGCGAGCGAGGGGGAATGTCTACAAGTTGCTTGTTTGATCTGAAAACAGCCCAAAGATGGTGAATGTAATTTAATATAAAATGTAATTTAATACTCAACTTGTCATTTGTGAACCGATTAAACAAACAAGATACATTGTGTTAATTAGCTAGCTAGCGGATCTTTGGACACAGCCAGGCTCCCCCCTACACACACTTTTTTTACAGTCTCTATGCTAAGCTACGCTAACTTTCTACTCACCCGAGCTTTATATCTACCAATGTTATAGGGCTCAGTGTTCCCAGATTTACAGTGTATGGCATTACATGGGAGGTTTTATTAATGTATTTTTTTGGTTTTGTGAATAAAATACAGTTGTAAACTAAACAGAAGTGACTTTATAATCATGATACATCTGTGATGTGTTACCTTTACCTGATTGATTCATCTCTATACCTCTCAGTTGAGTTTAGTTTCAGCAAGACAAAACCCCCGCTAGATATCACTGTCTTTAAATACTATGCCTTTAAGCATAGTTTTTTGTTATTGAGCTGCCTGAAAGTGAAATCTGTTTTCTTATATATCTTCTTCCAACAAAGGAAAGCACATATTTATGAATATCATAGCAAAGGAATAGACTTACACCAATTTAAAAAATATATATTGTTTATTATGGACATTTGCTTACAATGGATGCAACAAAATCACCAACTTTTAGATTGAAAAAAGGGGAACAAATCATATTCATAATACATAAATGGGGTTCAAAGGGGATTTTTTCGCACGGCATTCCCCCATTTTCCATGTTAGCCTTTATTTCCTGTCCTCTGTTTTTAGAATGATCTGTTCTCAGTTTGGGGGGGGGGGGTCTGGGTGGGAGGTATATGGAGCATTCCACCTGGACTGTGGAGCGCTGTGTGTTTGGCTTGCATTACACATTGCAGCCCTCACAACACCACTGGCTCCACCGGGCTTAGGCCCCTGGGATTTAAGCACGCAAACACCATAGGCCAGAGAGAATGAGGATGGGATGTGGTAGTGTGTGTGTGTGTGTGTGTGTGTGTGTGTGTGTGTGTGTGTGTGTGTGTGTGTGTGTGTGTGTGTGTGTCCTTTTATGGGGTTGACTCCTCTCTCTGTCTCGATGTTGAGGTGTTTAGTTAACCTCGTCTCTAGGAAGTGGAGGGTACATGCAGCCCAATGAACAGATAAAATTTAGATAGGGCTGAGCGCATTCACACACACACACACAAACACAGACATACACTCACACTCGTCCCAAGGCCCATGCCGAACCTTTCCCACGCGGGGGTACACAAACACACACACAAACACACACACACACACAAACACACGTCTACATAATCACCTGAAAAACTAAAGCTTATCCAATGTTTATGAAATGCTTCCAAGATGAATGTCAGGCCAGCAGGACCAATACATTCTCACTACCAACTCGTTCAACATAGTGACGATTAGTCAGGGTCCATTTGCATCACTATATCGACTCAAAGGGTACCCCTTTACCGTCATTTGAAATTGTAGTAGTCGACAATTTGATCGTAGGAGCCCCATTCAACAGCCAATCTCACAGATGAATAGTCACTAAATGTGGTTATGAAACAAGGATCCATCCATTCTGGCTATATGGGGGTCCTGAATGTCTTATGGTTTCTCCCAATAAATCATGATACATCGGCCCATTGTTGTATACATTTCAGCATATTATACTGTTGATACAAATTTGAAACAAATTCATTAGCTTTTAAATCAATCTTCTTAGTGTTCGTGAATGTCAGACTAAGTCGCAATACAATAAATGCTAATGTCAACTCAAGAAGACAAACTGTAATTGAGTCTTTCTGCCTCTGTCTGGTTTAGGGGGGAGCCAATGTGGCAAATGAGAATATGGATCAATAAGCAGGAACAATAGTCAACATGATTCCACCATGAGTCGACGAAGGGGCAAGATTCAACCAATTTGACTGTAAATCTTTAGTCGAGGACACACGTTTTTCAGTGGGAAATTATGAATTATGAGCTAGTAAGTGAATGATGATGAATGATGAATTTCATAGCGAGAAATATTCACAATATTTGGTCATTGGAAGTATATGGTATTACGCCTCTAAGGGCTGCGCTCTCATCTTGCCGATTTAAGACGTTGTGGGAATCCCCATAGAGGTCTATTGGAATACCCTGATTGTTGAAAAATGACGGTAAAGTGATAAAGTCACTATTTGATACCTTTAAACCTTCCAGTCATTTTACGATATGACCGTGCTGTAATTACATTGGCAGTTCTTTATTTATTTCTTCTTTTCACTACTTAGTTTCTTGTTTTAGTTTCTCGATAAACACTACATTTTACGAGATCACATTGAACTAATCATGATGACGTTACTTCAGCCAAATACTCATATTTAACCAACAGCACTTTTCTGACAGGTTCATCTCTCAAATGTTTTCATGACGGTGATGAAAGGAATACTGTCGCTATTGTTAAATACCCCGGTAAACGGTATTACCGTATTACCTCCCAACCCTAGAGTGAGAATGTGTTGGCAGGACACCATCCAGATGTTTGCATCTTCAGTCCAATAGGCAGGTTGCTGTTGTCCTCTTGTGTGTGTTGCTCTCCCAGCTCTAGATGCCTGGAGACAAAGCTCTCTCTCTCTCTCTCTCTCTCTCTCTCTCTCTCTTGCCCGTAGGCTCGCTAAACAACAAAGAAGGGATCAAACACACACACATGGCTTTGATGAAAGTCCCCACAACCACAACAGAGCAGAGGAAAGCGGGCCGATCTGAGCTGGACTGTATCCATGCCGAGAGGAGGAGGGGGAGGTGGAGGGGTGGGTAGGCCAGCTAGATTGGGAGAAATAACCTCACAGAGAGCTGAAGGGCACACAGACAGTGAGCTTTAGGATTCCACCACTAACAGTTGAAATGTTCTTGCAACTCAATTCAGAAAACAATTTCAGGGTTTTCAGAGATTTGGGAAATATAATCAACCTGGTCTTGTTATTCTCACCACTGCTACCTTGCCACATTGTCATATCAGTTTCCTTTTAATGGTGAGATTATTGTCAAAGGATTTGTCTTAATTCTTTGTTGCGTTTTTAATCTGGTATGTTATAACATATCAGGATGGATTGCATTTTGTGTTCGGTTATTATCCAACATTTGTGTAACATAAATGTGTGTGTGTGTGTGTGTGTGTGTGTGTGTGTGTGTGTGTGTGTGTGTGTGTGTGTGTGTGTGTGTGTGTGTGTGTGTGTGTGTGTGTGTGTGTTAAAATACAGACCTTCAAAAATTCATAATTTTGATTGTGGCCATTTTAGAAGATTGGCTAAGAAACAAAAACCTTGTATTCAATCGAATTTACTGAGTGTCCAGGCACCCCATAATAGATATTTGGTGCATTTGAACGTCATGTAGGGTGGGAGCCTTGGTGGAAGACCCGATGAGAGAGTGAGGTCATACGTTTAGCGCGGATGTGAGTAGCTGTGGCCTGGATGTGCTGGAGTGGCAGAGAGCGAGGGTTATCACAGCGATGAGTGCGGAATACTGACACTGTCTGACGGAGAAGAGAGCAATCAGACCATCAAAGACACACACACACACACTTTATCTGAACTGCTGAGAGCAGGAGATGAGAGGGTGAACGGAGAGGAGGAGCAGACTGACCTCCCCGTAAAGGCCGTATACTAATCATACCACCACATTTACAAGTAGTATAATAGAAATATTGCACTGGTACTTAACCTGTAGCAATTATACTTTTATTAGTTTTTCCAACTAGGTCGAGTCAAGAGTATGGTGCCCCTTAGGGTCAAAAGTACAACAACATTTTAGAAAACACAACGACATTACAGGATCCACTGCGGTCAAGCCAGCCAACACGTTATTCGGCTGTACTGTACGCGTATACACTGTCCGAACTAAAAACATTAAAGCGTAGGTCAGTTGTGCACGATATAAGTCCGAAAGATAGTCAATAATCACCTTTCTATATAAATGTATATTTCGTCAAATGTTGTTGTGTTTTTGACCATCAGGGCCTCTGTACGATATGGTTAAAAGAGCTGAGATGTAGCGAACATCTGATCTATACACAATCAAAATAAATATGTTTTACCTTTTGTGCATATCAATTGTACCATCTGGTGCAAAACACTGGCTTTGTGCTGTGCATTCCAGCTCTGTCAATAATGTGACAGCGGAATTTTCTCTGTGCGATCTGGATGTGTGCCACAGCTCGATTGAGACGGGCTCACAGGGTTTTACAGAGGTATGTGTGGTCTTGGGAACTCATAACCCACGACTTATAAAACAAGCTTGAGAAACCTTGAGGAAAAAGCAAAGTCTGTTTGTACAGAGTGACGGCCTGAAAGTTCATTTGCTTGGAATCTGCCTTTATTAAGGGACACTTTTGACATTCAAAACTCCGTACCTCTACTTAGAGACGCTTACAAATCATTCCTTCATAATAAAAACGTCTTCACGCTCATTATATTTTGTCCTTTCCCCGCAACTCTTTTCCCTGTTGTGGTGCTACATTTTCACATTCGATGCCAGCTTTAGTTGCTATACTTTAGAGGGAAATGTACTAATGTGTGAGCCCAGTGGTGGAAAATTAACTGGGTAAAATGGACGATCTAATGAAAACAACCATGCCACTTGGATGGAATTCAGTTCATTTATGAACATGTGAATGGATTTTTTGCCTCTTAAACAACCCTGTGTTTTTCATTAATTAACCCTTAAAGGCATAGTACAACATCTCGGGAAAAAAACACAGATTTTATTTCGATCTGAGAGGAACATAAGAAGATCGATGTCAGTGTCAGTTTTTACAGCGTGGTTAGCCTAGCTTAGCATGAAGACTGAATGCTAGTAGAAACAGCTCAGTCTAGTGCTGTGTCTGAAATCGCGCACTCACGTAAGTGTACTTACATTGAGTGCACTTTATTATCCCTACAGTACACTTACTTATAGACACAGTGCTCTCATTTCTACAGTGCACTGTCCAAACTGCCGTCGCGCACCTACCGGAAATTACTTTGCATTTTGAAGGTTCTTCTTCGGTGGTATTTTTTTTTAAAACAGTCGGCTACAGTCTAAAACAGTGTAGTTGTACGGAAAAACTAAACAAATGTGTCATTTAACTTTTGTAGAGCGCGTCTGTCTCCACAGTTGCTTCAAGCTCCTCTATTTTGATTTTAATGTCCCGTCCTCTCCGCTACGTAGGCAAGATGGCGGCCGTTGAGTGTGGAAAGTGTCCATCGCTCCACACTCAAGTTTTAGACCGTTTTGAGTGCACGAACGAGGAACTTACAGTGCACTGCATTTTGGCACACTCTCCGGTTTTGCGCAAAGTGCACTCAAAAAAGTAAGTGTAAGTACAGAAGTGCGCGATTTCAGACACAGCGTAGCTCTATCCAAAATTTCGAAACAGATCTTCCAACACCGACTCTAAATCTCACCAACCAACACGTGTTATAATTTTGTTTTTGTCTTGTGTTTCAATTTCCACTTTTACAGTTTAACAGGTGCGGAAAGCGGAATGGTTCTTTTCGCTAACTTCCTGTCAGTTACTGCAGTTAGCAGTCCCCTCGTTCGTCCCTACGTCACCACATTAATGCATTAATGGTCTTCAAGCAGCGAATTATTTAGCATCATCTCAGATCCATAAGTGTGATAAAACATGATGAAAATTATTTGCCGATTAGATGCAAAGCAGCTGACTGAGAGATCGGCTTTATGAAATGTGCACATTATGTAAGTGATCACTGTATGAATAAAGAGCGAGTTAACACTTATATTAACATAAATAAACCGCTTACTTCACCTTTAGGTAACTTCTTGAAACGGTTTCTTTGAACCAAGTGTTATCAAGAGTGATCCGTCAAGCTATGCCTTGCGACTCTACGATTGGGTTATGTTGGAACGGCAGTAGAAATGAGCAGATAAATCATCGGCAAACACTTTCCGTATAGTCTAAAAAACAAAAAAGATTAAGACTCATCATTTGTTTGAATGGGTACAATTTGATTGGAGTAAATAGACAGTACATGAGAGCTTCCTCCTGTGTGGGAGCCAGTTTATGAGAAAGCCTATTCCTGTCAGGTGCATCTGGAGATATGAGACTTATGATGAGACGTATGGTTGCGTGTGTGTGTGTGTGTGTGTGTGTGTGTGTGTGTGTGTGTGTGTGTGTGTGTGTGTGTGTGTGTGTGTGTGTGTGTGTGTGTGTGTGTGTGCAGTATATCTCCCTGACCTGTCTGGCCTGGAGGTGCTTTCCTTGATAAGACACTTTCCCTCCTCTCGATGTCCTCACAGCCAGACATTTACCCAAAACATTCCCACAGCAACGTCATGGGAACCAAACCCTCCTGTACAACAAGCTCTGCCCCATCTGAATCTTAAAGGGTAACATTAAAGAATTGTCGTTGTGACCTCCACGTTATTCCACTGAGCACTCAAGAGTATTACATTTTGCTGCAATGTTTCATTTGGCATTGTCTTATTTTGAAATTGTTTCATCATTTCGCCATTGTTTTCTATACTGGTATGATCCGTATGTTTGTAATGTTTCCCCTTGTTTTGTAAATTGCTTAATGTCAATACATTTTATTTTGTAAAAAAAAAAGTAAATACGTCCTGTTGTGCTTGCTTCCTGTCAGGTACCTGGCCAAGCTGTCGTCAGTGGGGAGCATCAGGGATGAGGAGACGTGTGAGAGGTTACGGGGTCTCATCCAGAGACAGGTACATCCCTCCACCTACTGACAATAATGATGTGAACATACACACTTCAGTGGGACTCATCCAGTGCTTGTGGAGGCTTTCATTGAATGAGAAGAGAGCCCTGTGTTCCCATAAAAAACACCAAGTACACTAAGTAAAGCTTCATAGAGGCATTGCTAAACATCAGTGTCTGGAAGAGTGTTTTTCCCTGTGCAGCATGTAAAACCTCAGCCTTTGGGGTGATGGAAACACAATATTAGGTTGCTAAAACCTGTTTTTTCGCAGCAAAAATCAGCTATAAACAAAAATGATGAGCCCATTGTTGTGAGATGGAGATTAAAGGTTTCTCAAGCATATTCTCATTTATTATCAAGAACCAAGGTGATTTTATAATGACATACCAGTAACCTAAATGAATATTGGCCCTATTGGCCCTAGATTAAAGAAGGGCCAACCATTAACCATGAGGTCGCTAGCTGGATACCCGGCACTGCACAGGAGGGTGTTATATTTGTAACCAAATGGTGGCTGGTATTACATCTATGGTACCCACCATCTCTACCATTTTGTCCTTGAGCAAGACACTTAATCCTAAACTGCTCCAGGGGCGCTGCAGTATGGCTGACCCTGCGCTCTGACCCCCTCTTACTTTAGAGGGGACATACGAAAAGACAAATTTCAATGTAGCCATTTACTAATAAAGTAACTTAAAAATCCCTTTAGGCATTTAAAATGGAAAATTTCCTTCTGCCATGGTCGGAGTTTTTCTGGGACTCAGTCTCTCGCTAAGCAATTTGCGGAACCAGAGGTTTGTAGTCCTCGGCCCTTCTAGCATGCAAGCAATGTTCTACTGAGATGACGTCAAATGGCGCGTTTAGAAATGTAAGGAGGGGCTTACGCGACAGCTGGACCAAGGGAAGACTGAGGGGAGACTGAGGGAAGAAAAAACGAAATTTGTATTATAATAGCGATTTTATAATGATAGAACGCCGGTTCCGTGTCGGTAAAGTGTTCCTTTAACTTAAATCTTTTTTTTGATGGTCAAATTTAAGTTAGAACAGGATGCATTTTGTCAGTGTGAATGTAGTCTGGCTTGACCACTTCCGCCAGCGTCTTTTAAGCGCTGGCGTCGGCAAACAACGCTATGCCTCCATTGGCTGCTTCCCGGGGTTAGCCCCGCCGTAGATGATTGTGATTGGTTTAAAGAAATAAAAACAGGCCAGCCCAGTTTCCCCCCCGAATAGACGACTCTAAACGGAGTGCTTCCAGACCATACTACTTGCTGTAGTTTGGTCTGGCTTTGCGAGACTAGTGTGAATGTATCTGTGTGTATGTGTGTGTGTGTGTGTGTGTGTGTGTGTGTGTGTGTGTGTGTGTGTGTGTGTGTGTGTGTGTGTGTGTGTGTGTGTGTGTAGTTGTGCGCATGTGTCTGACGTAGCTCCTGTGTCTGTGTTGCAGGTCCAGATCTGTAAGCGTAGTTTGGAGGTGATGGATGCGGTGCGCCGTGGGGCCCAGCTGGCTATAGACGAGTGTCAGTTCCAGTTTCGCAACCGTCGATGGAACTGTTCCACTCTGGAGACCATGCCCATGTTTGGCAAAGTGGTCACCCAGGGTAAGATTATACCTCATAGCAATTTATGTCTCCAACCTCGCTGCCAGCGTCTTGGACACAGATGAGGCATTAATATAACAGACAGCACAAAAACCGCGTGTATCAATTGTTCAAATCAGACAATTAACAAGAAATGAACAAATCCTTCTGTAATAACCTTGGGAGTAGTGGAAAGAATGATTATGGAAAGTTCAGTTGATGCAAGTGCTTTAAAAAGTTGAGATATTTGGTTCTGAGTATTGAAGAAAAACGTATGTTGAGATGGATGTTAAGGATGGTTTTAAAGAAGAACAATATACAGACATATACAGACAAGGTTTAGTCAAAATGAACACCTAAATGTACATTTCAGACCTTTGATTTATACTATTATGGAAGAAGACATATTATAGAAGCAAAATAGACAACACAACTCAAAATTGACCAGTGCTTTTACAATCCCCAAAATATATATTTGTCTCACCTTAACCATGGACTCTTGCAGTTTAACTTCTGGAATACTTAAGAATATTTCTGCAGTTAGATAATGAGACAATAAGACTAAGTGTGTTTGTGTATGTCTGTGTGTGTGTGTGTGTGTGTGTGTGTGTGTGTGTGTGTGTGTGTGTGTGTGTGTGTGTGTGTGTGTGTGTGTGTGTGTGTGTGTGTTGTAGGCACCCGTGAGGCAGCCTTTGTGTATGCCATCTCAGCAGCCAGTGTGGCGTTTGCGGTCACCAGGGCCTGCAGCAGCGGAGAGCTGGAAAAATGTGGCTGCGACCACAATGTACATGGAGTCAGTCCAGAGGGTAGGTCTCTCTCGCTCTCTCTCTCTCTCTCCTTTCACACACACACACACACATACAGAGGAAACACAACGAGCAACTGATACACTTTCTTTTAATGCAATAAGTCAATGTGATATTCCAATTAATTTAAACTGATGTCGTAGACTACATTGATTAACTATGCCTTCCTTATATCCAGGGCTGTACAGTGCAACAGTTTTGATCGCATTTGCTACTGAAATTGATCACGTGCGATGATGAATACAAGTCCAGTCGCACCAGTGCTAATGAGCAGATGCTGTCTGTTTGAGACACAGAGGAGCTATGCAAAAATACTGCTTAGAGAGCTCTACATTAACACTCTCCAAATGCGGGTGAATGTAGTCTTAGGCGAGTAAGTTAGTTATTAAGTCTACCCTCCACTTTGGCTGGTGAAAGATGTGTGCTCGGGATCTGTGCTTGTGCGGCGATTATGGCGTCTAACTTCACCAACGGTTAAAACAGGAAGGAGACGGCTCTCTTTACATTAATGCAGTCAAGTTAGTGCGTGTGCAAACAGAACATTTCCTGTGCGCCTTCACAATAAAAGTCGGTTACTAGCCAAATGCAAGTTGACTCTTATTTTGAAGCAGGTAAGAACAGGAAGTTAACGCTTCACAGCCCTGCAGTCAACCATGGACCTATAAAGAAAGCAGTCAACAGCAGTAACTATCTATGATTTAAACAAAGATTGACACAACCTATTTAACTTGGCCTAAATTGTATAACTATGTTTACTAATTTATTTAATAGACTATATGTTCAATGTTTTAAAGTATGGTTTTCATTAAAAGAATGAAATGTTCTAAAAATGTTTGTTATTATTAGCCTAATATAATAATGATATGTTTATAAAAATATATAGGTATAGACATTTTTTTTATAGTTCTATGGGGGGGAATAATTCTGAATCAGCAAAAAAATTGCCATTGGCAGGTTAGACTCTTTTGTCTAAATTGCAATCAGTTCACCCCTATTCATTTTTCTACAATTATTACTGCACACTAGGATATCATATTCATTGAGAATCTCAAATAAAACCAAGATGACATGCTCAAAGGTAATTAGAGCTAAATGCAAGGGTTAGGGTCATACAAGTTTTCGATCATATTTTTGTGCTACTGAATTTTTTTGCTTGCTAGCACCAGTGCTACCACTTTAAAAAATAAGCGTACAGCCCTGCTTATATCCATGTGTGTAAAGCAAGATATTTTACAATGTCAGTACATAATGACTGTTGTGGTTCTCCAATGTGTGAAGGGCGATGACAGTGCTATTCAGATAACCAATAAGTCTTCATTCCATGTCCCAGGGTTCCAGTGGTCGGGCTGCAGTGATAACATTGCGTACGGAGTGGCCTTCTCTCAGTCCTTTGTGGATGTGAGGGAGAGGAGTAAAGGCCAGTCCTCCAGTCGGGCTCTCATGAACCTGCACAACAATGAGGCTGGCAGGAAGGTAACACACTGCTGGATGTCTAATGGGCATAAGCCTGTGTGAGAACACTGCACTCAGTACGGAGCTCCACGAGGGTCACAATGTACAATAATACAGTACAGTAATGACAAAAAATGTAATATGGGTTTCTATTAGAAACAGTTTTCATGGTGTAGTAGTGTCCAAAATAAACCTTTCTTATATTTCTCACAGTGCCATTGCTGAATCTCCTCCTTTCAGCCTTTGTCTGAAACTTAGAATGTCATAAGGGGAGAGAAATCTAACACAGGTTTTCAGAAAGGTGGAGGTGGAGAAAAAGAGAGAGGGGTTGTTTTTCCTCATACTTTGGTGACTCTAGTCACACCCATATTAATGTTGAAAGAAAGTGCATTTTGCATAATAAGTGACTTTCAAAACTCCTGCATGTAGTGAAATTGTAGTCAATTTTGAACTATGCGTCACAGCCATTATCGTAACAACCAAACACACAGCAATGGATGCAGCCATAATCCCAAAGTTATGATACAGCCTGGTCCAATCAGCCGAAAGAACAGGTGGCGAGAGAGATAGGTGACCTAGCTCTGCTAGTTAATGTGTCTAGCTGCAATGGTACAGACATGCGCCTAAGCTAGCCCTTTGTGAGAGTGTACCTACTCGGACTGTGGTCGCAACCAGCAGCAGTCTTTCACATAGTAAAGCCCAGCATTTCTCACACATTTTTTCTAATGTGTTTAGTAATGAGTTTAGTTTATATTAAAGAACATTATCACAAACAACATGTGGTTTATATACTGACATACACAGCTGGCAGTTTACAACAGCAGCAACACTGACGAGAATGAAAAATGAGATAGAACTGTTCTTTTGGAGAAAGTCCAAATCGACTGAGTCGCAAGTTATTTGAGACAAGTGCAAGTCCCAGTTCAATCTTCCAGTTATTTGTCTCAATTGACTAGTCTCAATTTATTCAAGGCAAGTCAAAGTCATTTCTAGTCTCGAGTCATCCCAGATCATTCTAGGTCACAGCTCAAGTAATTCCAGACAACTTCTGGTCAAGTCTTATTTAATTTAAAATAAGTCAGGGTCAGGTCTGAAATATTTCAAATCCCAATCCAAGCCACGTTTGACTTCAGTCCAAGCCTACAGCTCCGGGAGCAGCCACACGTGTGGCTGTAGTTGATGATGTAACCACAAACAGAAACTCTCTCTGTTTGAGAGTTGGATGCTGCTAGCCACCGCAGCTACACTTTATAGAGAAGTATGCATTGTCATCATGTTTCAATTTATGTCTGCTAAGCAAAGATTCTTTGGCATTTTCTGCAGGCCATCCTGTCCCACATGCGCGTCGAGTGCAAATGCCACGGCGTGTCGGGCTCCTGCGAGGTCAAGACCTGCTGGAAAGCCATGCCGCCCTTCCGCAAGGTGGGCAACGTCATCAAGGAGAAGTTTGACGGGGCTACGGAGGTGGAGCAGCGCAAAGTGGGCACCACTAAAGTCCTAACACCTCGGAACTCCCAGTTCAAACCTCACACGGACGAAGACCTGGTCTACTTGGAGCCCAGTCCGGACTTCTGCGACCACGACCCGCGCACTCCGGGCATGCTGGGCACGGTGGGCCGGCAGTGTAACAGGACCTCCAAGGCCATCGACGGCTGCGAGCTGATGTGCTGCGGCCGCGGTTTCCAGACGCAAGAGGTGGAAGTGGTGGACAGGTGCAGCTGTAAGTTCCACTGGTGCTGCTATGTCAAATGCAAACAGTGCCGTAAAATGGTAGAGATGCACACTTGCCGGTGATTGGGAGTTTGGGGGGCTACACAGAGTGCACTGCTGATGAACAAAACAAATGCCCCACACTCGCCTGCTCAGTTACCAAGGCCAAAGGGATGCAATGAGGACTTGTGAAGCTCCAACCCCATCTCCAACTACTGGTCAAAGGAAACAGACTGTGTGACTGAGAGTACAACGGACATCCTATTCATGTAGTGCCACCCTCGTGAATACTAGTAGATTATGCATGGGATTTCCCACAATGCTACAGAGGCAGACGGCTTCTTCTCAAGTAGAGAGCATCTTTCACTTTCTGCCTCCCTCCCTCACTCTCATATGTGCTTTGTCATTGATGCTTCTTATTTTTGTAATGTTTAACTTATTTGTCGAGACTGAGGAGATTGAAATGTGTGGACCTACGAGGAGTGATAATAAGGGACAAGCTGGACCCGTGCGAAGGCCAATGATTGGATTGGGATTAAGGGATTGGGGTGGGGTCACGACTCAAGAGGAGGTTTTGTTTGCCCTCTGTCCTTGCTGCTGCTGCTGCTTATGGGACTCTATTGGAGTGATGGATGTCAATGAGGGAGATGCAGAGTCTGTCAGAGGACGGACTGGAGCGACAAACAAGGATGCATTGCAGACTGACTTTCTGTGATTTGCTTCCTGGGTGTACATGGCTGTGTTGCACTGAGGTCCAGCTGTTGAGTCATTTATGTTGCCCCCTGTGATGCCCTGATGCTGCTCCACTCACACACACTCATAACCAAGTGATAGCCACTGTCAGCTCCTTCACTGTGAAACTGAAAATGTTAGGAAAACTCAAAATTTCAAAGGCAACTGTCTACACTAGATTTTTTGAGGTTTGAGGCCAACTTAAACTAAACTACAAGTGTGAGAGGAAACTGCCTACATTTTAGCCAACTAATCATCTTCTGTTGAGATAACTTATCATTCATATGTAATGAAACAAGTTTTTAGGTCAACAAACAAAGGAATTCAAACCCTAATAGCTGTGCCAACTAATTATCCGTCAAACAGTTAAAAAGCAAAACCAAGTCATTCAAAATACTGATTAAAAAGTGAAACAGCATTTAAAGTGCCTGAAAAACTTTCTGAACAGAAACAATATATTGGCATACTTTTTGTGAATTATTAGTTCATTGAACTCAAAACTTGAAGTTTCATTACATATGAATGATAATTTATCTCAACAAAAGATAATTAGTTTGCTGAAATGTAGGCAGTTTTCCTTCAAACTTAAGGGTTTTAGTTTTAGCCTCAAAATGTAAAAGTCGAATGCAGACTATTTCCTTGAAAATGTGAATATTCCTAACTATTTTCATTTTATAGTGATCATATCTTTTCTGTAGCAATGGCAGGTGATGGGCATGGAACACACAAACCACACACACACAGCTAACAATCATAAATCCAACACCACATCAGGGGCCTATTTCAGGAAGCAGGGTTAACAAACTCTGAGTTCAACCCTGCACTCTGAGTTGACCAACTCTGAGATGAGCAACTCTGGGTTATCGGTTTCAGAACAGCGGATCAGCGTTGGGTCAATCAACTCGGAGTCTGCTCACTCTGGGTTGAGCGTGTGTGTGTAAAAGCCATCGTCAATGGATCGCTGATAACATGATTTACAATGGAAACAGGAGAAACAAATGTTTAATCCTCCCACTACTCCATGTATCCACTCCTCCCAATTGAGTGAGAACTATTAATGAATGAACAATATGGTATATAGAAGAATTGGCAGGGATATTATATCATAACTCTGGTCTAATCCTTTACTTCGGGAATTCAGAAAAAAATGGGGCAAACATTCTTTCTCAAGAGAATAATTACGCTTCGCTATGAGGAAAAAAGTTTCGCATATCAGCAGCAGCAAAAGTAGGACCTGACACAGCACAGAATTGTTGACAGCAATATTATATTTGTTGTATGGCAAGCGGTTCCTAAATCACTTGCAGTAAACAGACTGTTGCTCCTTTTAAATGGAGATCGAAATACTTTAACGTCAGACAAATTAGGCAACAGTTTTCATTAACAAAGAGCCTGAATAACCAAATCCATGTCCCTGAGCAAGTGATCACAGTTTAAATTATTATACTACATAATTTTTGTAATGCACGGTGGTGCAGTGGTTAGCACAGTCGCCTCACAGCAAGAAGGTTCTGGGTTCAAATCCCGGGTTGCCCGGGGCCTTTCTGTGTGGAGTTTGCATGTTCTCCCCGTGTACGCGTGGGTTCTCTCCGGCTTCCTCCCACCTCCAAAAACATGCAATGGGGATAGGTTGATTGGATTCTATAAATTGACCATAGGTGTGAATGTGAGTGTGAATGGTTGTCTGTCCCTATATGTGGCCCTGCGATGGACTGGCGAACTGTCCAGGGTGTACCCTGCCCTCGCCCAATGCAGCTGGGATTGGCTCCAGCCCCCCCGCGACCCCTAACGGGACAAGCGGTAGAAGATGGATGGATGGATAATTTTTGTATGGAGCGATTTTGCTTTAAACTGTACAGGGACGCACTGTGACATAGAAGGAGCTGCAGCGTTAAGTGACACAAACTCAGAGTCTGTTCCCTAAAACCTCCCAGCGGCCAGGGTTAGTCTCACGGTGTATGTTGCAGCAGTAACGGACTCTGAGTTGCGCTGAAGCTTCTTCCTGAAACAGAAAAACCCAGAGTTTACGCTAACTCTGAGCCAACAAACTCTGAGTTGCCTCAAAACCTGCATTCTGAAATAGGCCCCTGCACATCCACAGCTGCCACCTGCAACAGCAAACCAGAAGCCCAACATGAAAACAGTTTCCAGATATTATTTAGAGTGTGCCAAATGCAAGTTGGCTTAATGCAAACCGGGTAAACACACAGAGACGTGCATGCACCTGCAAGCACAAACAATGTAAACACACACATAAACAAAGGGGTCTGCCAGAGGTTTGCCGAGCATGTTCACCATGCATGATGACTGAATCACTTTCTCTCCAAGCGCACATACAGCCCTCACCCCACAACAACAAACATCAGACCACATATTCAACTCTCCTAGTTCCTCTCTCTCACTCTCTCTCTCTCACACACACACACACACAAACACAGTTAACCATGCCACTGTAAGGAGTCTTTTGTTGTCTTGTACCACCACCATAAAGCCAAGCTTTACTATAATAACGTTCTATCATTATAGAGACATACTGTAGATCTGTAAAGACTTATACACTGAAGAAGACTATACTGCCTATGAATGTATGTTAATATGGAATATATGCTGTGTCAAAAATCACTGTTGTGCCTTTCTTTCAAAAGAAACTACGTGTGTGTGTGTGTGTGTGTGTGTGTGTGTGTGTGTGTGTGTGTGTGTGTGTGTGTGTGTGTGTGTGTGTGTGTGTGTGTGTGTGTGTGTGTGTGTGTGTGTGTGTGTGTGTCTGTGTGTGTGTTTATAAGAGAGAGAGAGAGAGAGAGAGAGAAGGAATGCAACAAAAACAATGTTGCCCAGAAGGGAAAAAAGAATATGAGAGGATAGAAAGATGGAAAGTGAAAGGGACAAAAAACCGATTCCACCACCAAGCCTGGAGACACACACACGCCCAGTCCTGCTGACAGACATACACATATTTCAATAAAATCGTCCATTTCCGGTGTCTTTCAGCTGCGTTATTATGTGGCCACAGTGTGCACTGTGCAGCGTTGTGTGTGTGTGTGTGTGTGCGCTGCTTTCGTGAGGTACATTACACCCTGAGGTCCTTCTCTGCATCTATAAGCATAATTTATGCCCTATCATTTATCAACACATACAGTCTAGCATCCAGAGATAAATGGATGTGTGTTTCCCGCGCTGTTGGGAAACTGGTAAGTTGGTTTTGGGAAGAAGCAGGGCGGCCAATCAGTGAGCGGGGCCTGATTGGGGTTTGGGCTAGAGGAGGGAACAGAGGCAAGAACACTGGGCTAGAACAGGGATTACAGGGAAATGCAGACCACATGGCACAAGCTTCTTTCCCCCTTCTGTCTCTATCAATATTATACTGTCCCCCCTCCTCCCCCACACATACACATACACACGCACACACAAACAAACACACACACACATTCTTGTACTTGTATCTTTGTGAGGACACTCATTAACATACTGCATTCCCCAGACCCTTACCTAAACCATCAGAACTAAATGCCTTACCCCAATCCTTACACTAACCCTAACCAAAATCTAACTTTTTTATTGTTGTTTACAAGGTGCAATCACAATCATCAAATCATATACATTGCAGGTACTCTCTCCTCTCCGTCTCCCCCCACCCTCTCAGAGAGACTACACATTGAACCCCCAAAGACAAAGGGGACACACATAAGCAGAATGCAGTCATTGATGGTTTGTAACATGAACATGTAGGGGAGAACGGGGTATAATCTGAGCCACTTTTTACATTTGCTCCCCTCTAAGCGAGCTAAAATGATTTATCACTCAAATTTACACATTTCCCATTAATTCAGGATGTTTCCTAGAAATGGGCATTAGCAGAATTTTTTCAAGACAAAGGGCAGTGAAAATATGATTGTTTGAAAAAAAGTTGTCATGTGGCTCACTGTACCCCAGCTGTGGGGTAAACTGATCCACTTACTTTTTCCACTCTGAAACTACCATATCAACACATATTGTAACAGTAAGAATCCTGAAAGCTAGCCACACATTCCAGAACTAATGTCGGACTAGTAAAAGAATGATGGGGTTTGGTCAATTAAGCAAAGCAAACACTTGAAAGTAACTCTGAACAAAATCAAATACAACATATTATACTTCAAAAGGTTTTAATAAGATTCAAATGAAAGATAGAACCAGTTAGATTAGAACACAGTCTGAACACATGACCCTTAGAGCCAGCTAGTGCCTGGGGGTCAAAGCATAGGAAAATCAGAACCAGCGAGAACAGCCTGGGACTCAGAACACAGGAGAAGACCCAACTGGATTATAACATCAGCCTGTCATACTCTACAACTACGCCTACTCTACATTTATGGAAGTAAATGAGTGTCATCGGATTTTGAAAATAAAAAGCCATTGAATTTTAAGCACTGAATATTTATGCATTGAAATAACGTATCTGAATTTTTTGCCGCATTGAAATAATGTTTCTGAATTTTTTGCCTCTGAATTTAACTCATTCAATTTTAAACAGCTAATTTTCACCTTTATTTTACAATGTTTTAAAATTCAAAATCAAATATTCAACGTTAAAAAAGTCAACGTGCCAAATTCAACTGCAAAATCCCATGTATGAAATTCAGAGTTCTATTTGGTTCCTACTGACCGCCAGAGGCGGTGCTTACAGCACTGGATGTTCCATTGCGCGCATGCGCAGGTCGAGATCTTTATACCAACAAAGTCACCTGTGACACCTGGGTGACTCCGGGAATGTCTATATATTCCGGAAGTCACCAGAGGATCTGTTCCTTCTATCTTCTCGCGGAAGCAGGTCACACACATTGTTGTGTGAAAGTATACCATTAGCTTGTCGCAAGTAGCTCGTACCTAAGGGTTGGTGCTTCGATTTGACTTCGACCACCAAGGGCTGCGACTTGCAATTCGTTCGACTTGGCTGCGGCCGGTAGGGGTGAGTAAAGTGTGAAGGCTACGCGTAGCCCGGCTACCGCGGAAGCTAATATCACCTTTCCACCTTGCTTTGATTAGATCAGGCGGCGGCTGGGTTCACAGTCGCCGTGTTATTCTTCGTTCGCACTGTTGCTTGTGTGTTTTTCTCTAAGCCCGGTTGCTAATTGTATGCTCGAATGTATTGTCTTCTAGCATTGTGCACTGTTGATCGGGTGCTAAGTTCGCCTAGACCGGTTGCTTACTTTGATTTAATAGAGCGACAGCGAGTGGCTTGGGGTCCAAGCCGCCGCCACAGTATTTGTAGCATTGTCGCACCGTTGATCGGGTGCTAAATTCGCCTAGACCGGTTGCTTACTTTGATTTAATCGACAGCGAGTGGCTTGGGGTAGCCAAGCCGCCGCCACAGTATTTTGTAGCATTGTCGCACCGTGGCTCGGGTGCTGAGTTCGCCTAGAGCGGTTGCATAGGCTACTAATTTGCTCGTCAAGTGGGCGGCTTCGGGTCAGAAGTCGCTTTCACTGTTGTATTGAGCTGTGTCCCACCAGTCGTGGGCTCTCACCTAAGCCTTGCGTTGCATAGCTGACTTTATTGCTTGCCAGTAGATGAGCCGTGCCAAACACCATGTATGCTGTTGTATAGCCTACACTGTATGCTGCGCCGGTGGGCGAATTAGTTTCCTAAATCGCCTTCACCGTGTTATTTTAGTCGTGTCACACTGTTGCGCGTGTGTAGGCTGCTGTAGTGTGTCGCCAGTTGGCAGCTTAGTTCACACCGCTGTATTATTATGGCCGTGTCGCACCGTTGCACGGTAGCTCACGCCTTAGCCTGACTGCATAGGCTACTTAATTTGCTCGCCAGTGAACGTCGTTGCGTCACTGTGTTATTAAGGCGCATTATTGCTGGGTGTGCGTCTAAGGTATAGCCTTCTTTGATTGCTCTCCAGTGGGCGGCTGGGGTTACCAAGAGCCGCTGACACTGCCAGGGGACTACAGATAGAGAATAGCATTTTGGCTAATTCTAGCATTTTTAACCCACGTATGATCATGTGGTTTATTGATTTGCACTGTCCCCTTCTTAAGTAAACTGAATTCAATTGAACTGTGTTATTTAGGGGGTCGTGGGTGCGCTCTCGTAAAGCTCGATTGCCTAGCCTACTGTAACTTTCTCGCCATTGGGCGGCATAGTTTACACCGCCACTGTGTTATTCTAGCGGTGTCGCACCGTGGTTCGGTTGCTCTCGCTTGAAGCCCGGTTGCATACCTTATTCGGATTACATATTTTAATTGGCTCGACAGGTCGCGTTGTTGCTTGGGTGTGCTCTCGCCTAGAGCTCGATTGCCTAGCCTATTGTAACTTGCCCAGTGGGCGGCATGGTTTTACACTGTCAATGTACTATTCTAGTCGCATCGTGGCTCGGTTGCTCTCGCCTGAGGCCCGGTTGCATGCCTTTGTCGGATGCATATTTTAACTGGCTCGACTTTTGGCTAATTCTAGAATGTTTTACTGTAACTGGCTCACCAGTGGGCGTAGTTTTACGCCGCCACTGTATTATTCTAGCGGTGTCGCCCTTCTTACATGTCATGGGTGTCGCACCAAGGCTCAGTTGCTCTCGCCTAAAGCCCGGTTGCATACGTTGGTTGCTCGCCAGGGAGCGTCTTGGGTTTCCAAGAGTTGCCTTCACTGTGTTATTTTAGCTGTCACACCGTTGTTGTGTCTGTGCAGGCTACTGTAATTTGCTCGCCAGTGGGCGCTATAGTTTTGCACCGCCGCTGTATTATTCTGGCGGTGTCACGCCGTGGCTCGGTTGCTCTCACCTGAAGCCCGGTTGCATACCTTAGTCAGATGCATATTTAGTTGGCTCGACAGTGGGCAGCTTAGGCCTTCCTAAAGTCGCCGTCACTGTTACTTTTAGTGCGCCTGAAGCCAGGTTGAGTAGGCTACTAATGCATTTAGCCTAGCCTGCTAAATTGCTGACAGGTTAAAACAACCATATTGTGACGCCTTCATGACCTCCATGTGGGGAATGACCATGACAAGTGCCTTGCAGGTATCAGGGTTGAGCACCTGAAGGAAGCGCTGTCAGATAACCCATGCATGAACTGTAGTTTCATGTCTCAGGCACTGAGGTTGCCAGGTAGAGGCTCTCCTACTAACCTCCAACCAGCTCATGGTACCAGTGGCAGTGAGTGACCTTGCGGCTGGGAATCCTTCCTACTACAGGGGATGCGTCCTGTAACCTCTTAGAGGTGGGCAGCTCGGCTAAAGAGTCAGCCTCCGTCCGTGACTCGCCAAGTATGGGGTTAGATGAAGCTCTGGTTTCATCTGCAAACAATGTTCGCCTTCTTTCGGCAGGCCCTCAATCCTCCGTTCTGTGTGCCTCCCTCTGAGCCTTACTCCGCAGAGCTCCGTAGATGCTGGCCAGGTTTAAGGGCTCTCTCCCACCACACTAGTGCCTCCTTACTAGGAGTGGCGACATTGCTGCCTGTGTGGGCCATCTGGGAATTTGCTTTCTCACACAGTCCTGGCTCGGTCGCAAACCAGACAGGGTCAGGTGCTGGTCACTCAGCACGGACCCTCAGTGATGCTTCACTGCAGACTTTTCATTATGACTTAGGGAGCTAGGCAGGTTGATGTCAACTGTGACGTGGCACGCCGCCAGGGTTGGTTGGCGCAGTCGTCCCAGTCGTAGGTGTGTCGCAGACCCTCCGTTCTCTTCCAGTGATCCCAGGCCAGACGTTCGGCCAGCTGCTCTTCAGGCCCGGTGCGAAGTGTTCAGGCTGACCGGGCTAGACAGTAGTTGCACGCTGCGACGTGCACCTCTGCCTGATTCCAGGCCGGGAACCTCTGTGGTACCCCGTGCCAATAGCTTCAACCACGTTCAGGTGGACAATCAAGGGGCCAGTGCTTCTCAGTACATTCTGTACAGCGCCGTAACACTGCGCTACAGCTGCATTTCAGGCGCCAGGAGGTCGGCGTCCAGCCTCCGCCCTCCCCCAGAGTCCTTGGGGGTGCTACTCGATGCTCGGTAGGTTCTACTCAACCGAGGTTCAGGTACCAGGAGGTGGGGCGGGTTCGACCCGTTCTGGACTAAGACGGCGGAATCAGTGCCTCACGGTTCTTCTTTTCCCCATGCTGCGTGTTCCAGGGGTCCTCCAGTCTATCGCTCAGGCGGACTGGGTTGTGTCATAGCCCTGAAAGATGCTACTTTCAAGTCCCTACTGCCCAATGTCACAGGTGTTCCTCCCCTTTGCATTTCTGGGCAAGGTGTCCAGTTCAGGGTTCTTCCGTTTGGGCCGTCCCAGGCTCTGCGTATATTAAACAGTGTGTGGCAGCATCCCTGCCACCATTACAGCTCAGCTTGTGCTCGACTCGGCGGCCATGTGAGCCTGCCTTTCTCCGGAGCGCGTAGCTACCGTTCAGCAGCTACTACAGCACTTCATGCAATGGAGGCTGCTGGAATACAGCCTCTTCCTTCGACTGATAAGTATGCTGACCTCAGCATTATTTAATTATCATTATCTAAGCTGTCCAAGTTCCAGGTGTCCGGAACACGGCAATAGAAAAGGGCCACCCCCGGGGAGTGGAGACTCCATCCGGAGGTGGTGGGCATGATTGGGACAAGTATGGCAGGGCAGTGGCATATCTCTTTGCTTCCGAAGAGATGACCCACTGTCCCCCTGGGTTCTCGTAGATGGAGAGGACCAGTCCCCTAAGGCAGGATGCTCTGGCTAATGCTTGGCCAGTCAGCCTGCTTTATGCATTTCCTGCAATTCTTTTGTTACTGACAAAATTGGATGGGGTCCAGCATTGCAGTTACAGCCTACATTTGGTGGCTCCACATTGGCCAGGAAGGCCATGGATCCCAGCGTTACTAAACTCCTCAAGGAGAGCCTTGGTGCCTTCCAGGGAGACAAGACCTTCTGTCTCAGGTAGGCGGACACATGTGGCACCCGAACTTGGGGCGCCTGCAGCTGTGCGTGGGGCTCCTGATAGCCAGGACCCACTGTTGACGTATTGCGACCAGTCGGAGGCCCATGCCTTTTAACTTCAAGGGCACTCTCCACTACATGGCTCTATGCAAACAGGTGGAAGTCGCTTTCACAGTGGTGCATGGCGAAATCCCAGGGACTTGCTCATTGAGAGTGATGCTACACTTTCTGCAGTCTGTGTTGGGCAACAGGAGAGCTGCTTCCACCCTGTGCGTTTATGTGGCTGCGATATCGGCCGCACATGCAGGGGTGGATAACCAGACGGGAGGGTCCCACTACCTAGTCAGGCAGTTTCTGAAGGGAGGCCGAAGTCTTCATTCAGCCACCTTTGAGCCGCTGAGTCAGGCAGACCTGACGCGGCTGTCTATGAAGACGGCATTCCTCCTTGCCATTGCGACTGCAATCGGTCGGTGAACTCCATGCCTTGTCAGTGAGCCAGGCGTGCTTGCTCTGGCATGCAGAGGGGTCAGGAGTGGTGCTCTCGCCAAATCCATCCTTCCTATCCAAACGATTGTCTCCCCACTATGTAAACCAATCGATCCAGTTGGCTGCTTTCAATCCCCTAGGTTCACCAGGGGGTGCAGAAAGAATGTCAGACCTACTGTGCCCGGTGCGGGCGCTTAGGGCATAGGTTGTGGCAACAACCAGCTTACGTAAGACAAATAACCTCTTTGTCTGCTATGGGAGCTGCAGGAAGGGGGCTGCCCTGTCCAAACAGAGACACTCCCACTGGCTTGTGGATGTGGTCTTGAATGCCTATAGAGCACAGGGGCTCCCCATGCCTTGGTCGTTGAGTGCCACTCTACCAGGAGTATGGCTACATCATGGGCTGCCTTGAAGCAGATTTCACGGCAGGACATTTGCGCCACGGCTACATGGTCTTCATCATGTACGTTGGGCGGCTCTACAGAGTAATGTTGCTGCACCTCATCCTGTGGGATGACAGCTGTCTTGTTGATGGCTGCAAGCCCTTAAGTGGTGAGTACTCTTCATGACCTTTTTGGTATAAGTCATCCAGTGCTGTAAGCACCGCCTCTGGCGGTCAGTAGGAACGAAATAGAACGATAGTTACGTATGTAACTACGGTTCTATGAGTTCCGGATGACCGCCAGAGTTCTCTGTCACTCAGACTCCTCAGATACCGCGAGAAGATCCAGTTGGAACAGATCCTCTGGTGACTTCCGGAATATATAGACATTCCCGGAGTCACCCAGGTGTCACAGGTGACTTTGTTGGTATAAAGATCTCGACCTGCGCATGCGCGCAATGGAACATCCAGTGCTGTAAGCACCGCCTCTGGCGGTCATCCGGAACTCATAGAACCGTAGTTACATACGTAACTATCGTAAAACTTTGGGCAACCAAGGAAGAGCAATCGATCATAGATGCTAGATCGCTAGATATGCTAGCCATTATATTCTTCCCTATACAGAAACATGTTTGTACTCACCCAAGCACTATCGTACTTGTGTTGCCGTTTGACATGGCTAAAACCTGATTTGCCTTCCTGCATCAGTCAGGGGTATCCAAGGCAACAAGCTAATATTCCCACTGGCACTCTTTGTTTGAACGCGATCTAGCATCTATGATCGATTGCTCTTCCTTGGGTCCCCAAAGTTTTACTCTGAATTTCATAAATGGGATTTTGCAGTTGAATTTGGCACGTTGAATTTTTTAACGTTGAATATTTGATTTTGAATTTGAGAAAATTGTAAAATAAAGGTGAAAATTAGTTGTTTAAAATGTTATGAGTTAAATTCAGAGGCAAAAAATTCAGATACATTATTTAAATGCGGCAAAAAAATCAGATACATTATTTCAATGCATAAATATTCAGTGCTTAAAATTCAATGGCTTTTTATTTTCAAAATCCGATGACAATCATTTACTTCCATATACATTCCAGCCCTGAAGGTTACAGGGAAATATGAGAAGGTGCTCTTTCCGTGTGGTTGCCCCAGGTTGTCTTCCTGGTGTATTTCCTTGGCATGATGGCTTTTCTACAATGTGTATGATAGGGGTGTGCAGAGACGTCATTATCTGTATCTGTATCTGTATCTGTTCAACCAACAAAATTATCTGTATCTGTATCCGGATACACAAGAAGAAGTGGGCGTGGCGTATACCGGAAGTTTCTTTTACATTAGCCTACATTAAAAGTCACACCTACATTGATTTTCTAAACTAATATTCATTGTCAATGCAATTGTTGTCCCTTCAAAGCATCAAATTGATGTAATGTTGAAATATAAGTCAAAAAGTCAGATATATTTCTACCTTTTCATCTCTCTCTTCTTTGTTCTCATAATACGAAGAAATTCAGGGAACGAAAATATTGATAAATAACAGCCCAAATCTGTGCATAGGCTTCTCACTGTTAGTAAATGAGGGCCAGTGTTTTACTTTTAACTTAATTAAGGTCTCCCTTTAACTGGGGAAAATACAGCTGTATTTCATGATTTTTTATCTCTATCTCTCCCTATCGCTCTTTTTTTACATTTGTTTTACTAAACTATGGTTTAGGAACAATCTGTATCAACGTGCCAATCTCATAAACCCTAAATAATATTTTAGCCTTTCCACAAAGCCATATGTGATTTCAATGTGTCAAGTTTGCAGTTTCCGATTTTTATTGTATAGGTCCTGAAGTAGGCCTAGGCGTCTACGCACTGATTGACAGCTGAAAAAGTACAGGTCCTAAGCATCAGTTTGATGGAAACGTTGTGATGTTTAAAAGAGTTTAAGTAGTAGGCCTAGAGAATGTAAATAGCCTACATCGGGGAAAGACTGACGGTGACTCGGGGTGCAGCATATTCCATCGGTTCGTCTCTTCTCTGCCATAGCAGCGGGTTACGAGGACACTCAAATAAAAACGGCAGCGAATGCGACTGGTAGAACCTTCTATTCGAGGGAAAGGGCGAACGCGCTGCGTTTATCAGTGGATAAAAAGAGAGAGACCGCGGGTCACGGGACGCGCCCGGTCCTCCCATGTCCACCGCAGAACAGCTGTCAGTGTCATTCTACCTGTGGTGTCATTGAGGTGGAACACGCTGCGTCAATTAAGCGCATAATAAAAAAATTAAAAAATCCCCGAATAATAACGGGACTATTCGGAAATTATCTGTATCCGTATCTAACTCATTATCCGTGCTTATCCGAATACATATTCGGATTCGGGCTCGTCCCTAGTGTATGACATTAAAATAAAACATATGTCATGTAATATTACATTAAAATCTGTTTAAGACTAAACTTAACTTGTGCCTCATGGTGGGGGAAAGTGAGACAGTGGCTCAAAAAACCTATTTTGGTGAAAAGAACATGCCTACCACAGCACTATGAGGTCCTCTCTTTCAGGGCCAAGGGGAAATGAGAGGGGCTTGAAAACATATATCTCACATGACCACAAATGTTTTCCGTTGCCTAGATACAGGGGGTGGCTCACATTACCCGATGCCTCAGATTCCCCCGTTCTCCCCTATATCAATCCTCAAATGCCAACAATTTCTCATTTATCTCTGCTGTTGCAGCTTTGAAAGCTGTGAGATGAGATTTGAGTCCATTTGACTGTATACATGTCCAATTTTAGCTAATGTCTTGCAGTTGTGCTCTCCATATAGTCGACACTTACAACCCTTTCCCTCCATTGGTTCAATGTTGGTGGCTGAGGCTTTAGCCAGGAGACCGTAATCATCAAAAGAAAGACTTTTAATAAATACATTTGGTTTTTATCACCCAAGTTGTCGGGTAGCACTCCTCAAATAAAATGGGTTGGGTCAAACGGTAAATCTAGCCCTATTATTTGTTTACTTTTTTTTGTTTTTCAAGCCAATATGTTGATCATTTTCGTCAGTCCCAAAATATATGTATGTGGTCTCCCACCAAGCCACAGCCCCGCCAGCACATGTTGGAAGTGTTGCTAAATTGTGAGACAGATAGATAAGAGGAGTTCTGAAATATCTCATCTTAATCTTCAATGCAAATTATCTCCACACTGGACTATTGGTTAATCTACTAAACAATTCTAACCTGACCCTTAAAACCAAGTCTTCACCCTCAAAAAGGCCTTTTGAAGAAGTGAGGACCAGGCAAAATGTCCTCACTTTGCACAAATGTCCTCACTCTGATTGTTAAAAGTTAAAACAGGTCCTCACAAAGATTACTGTACAAGTACACACACACACACACACACACACACACACACCAACTCCTTCTCCTGCATTATGTCTGACTTCCATTCCACCCCCCTCTGCAGAGAGTGTAACCCTAACCACTCTCGGTCTGCGACGGTGGGGATCTGTCCTTCATTAAGCCACCATAATACGATGGCCTAGATGAGGTGGGTGGTGGTGGCCACACTGATTGGGAATGTCTATGACTGTGTGTGTGTGTGTGTGTGTGTGTGTGTGTGTGTGTGTGTGTGTGTGTGTCAGTCTGCAGCCAGCCAGATGTACAGCATAAGTCAGTCAGAGAAGTCTAATGCCTTTTGTGGTTTGCTGCGGTTGTGGTGGAGACAAGAGGCTGACAGTAGGGTTTTACCACTTAGTGTATGTGTTTGTGGGACTGTGTAGAAACTAAAGATGCAACAAATATGGGGTTTATGAAGGCTGGTACAAAAATATTTTGTCAAATAAAACTACTTGTGGCTGATATTTTGTACGATCAAGCATCCATGCAGACAATTTTCTGGCCATCAAAATTCCAAAACAATATTACTCTCTGTTGAATAAAAATACCTTAGGCTTACCCTACGTCGGAAAGAGTAGTAGTAGTCCACTGAAACCAACCGCTTCATCATCATGTCCTTACAACTGTATGTATATGATCAAAAGTGTGTTTAACTGTGAGTTTAGCCTTTAGCTTGGCTCAATTACTGGATCAGAATGCAGTTATGCTTTAATGAAGGAAAATGTTAGTGTAGCTTCATATGGTCTATCTTTGAAAAATGTATTCGCTACAAATAAAAGACATTACCTTAATTCTTCTTTGTATATGCTGTGCCTGCCTGTTTAGTAGCAAACAAAAAGACGACAGTTCCCCGGAAAAAAATACCAGTACTGCTGCACAGGTAGTCTGGTCATCGTAACTTACTCTAGTCCACATCTACAGAAGCTGAGAGTGGCCATGATAACCACCTTTGTTATCTCATGATCAGAAGATAAATGACTCGTGATCAGGAGAAAAGCATCTTTGTAACCTTGTGATCGTGAGATGATAGAGTAAAACAACCTACACTGGAATGGCCGCTGTTGACTTCCGTACATATCCACCAAATTTGCCAAAGCTTTCTTCTGAGTTTGTTGCTTCATGTTTATCGTCATAATCTCCACTGTCTAAAAACTTCTACAGCGTGCATTGATGTCTGGTCTTTTGGCAATTTAACATTGTTACACAAGTCAATGAGAGGTTGTCTTGCTTCTGGAAGAAGACCTGGACGTTCTGGTCTCACTATAGCTCTCTCTAGCTCCAGTGTTGACATGTATACACCGTATTGAGTGCCCACGGGTAAGACAACACAATGTTGGCCTCAAAAAGGTTGTGATTCGGTGTGTCCACACAAATGTGTGTTTGGACTTTTGGGAGCGACCTTCTCTTGGGCTTGCAAATCAAAGTCAATCTGCAGATGAAGAGATAAGGGTTTCATTCAGTACTGTAAATCAACATAGCATGGCATGGGATAACAAGCACTGGGATAACAAGCACTGATTGCTTAGCTCTTGCCAACCATGCACAAATCCCAAGTCAAGTCAGTCTTATTTACTATATGGCGCCAAATCCCTTCGTATACAGCAGGTCTAGACCATACTCTTCAATAAACGCACACTCACACAAAAGGGAATATAAAACACAATGAAACAACATCAAGCTAATTAAGGATAGACACTGCAGATGAATAGGGTTAACATTTTTAACTTACAGATATCATCATGAAACTTTCCCAGTTGATTACATTAAAATAATTATTTTCTGTATTACAATCTTTTCATAAAATACATTTCAAACTGGCAATATCTAACTCTTGAAAACTAAAATCTAGATGCTGAATATAGTTTGAGTTCTTAATTGCATTTTTCCAACATACTATAGGTCCAAGGTTTATTCAGAACATACAGTATATTGGATACAGCCTTTTAAATAAATCCAAAAATACTACATACAGGTCCTACATATTCGGCATGTCTTTATAAAGAAAATGTTTCCAAATCAGAGAATTCACGACAATTGAAAAAAATCCTTCAAAATAGTGTTGAGATTCAAAGTGTAGTTGATGTAAGTGCTTTAGAAGTTGAGATCTTTGGTTCAGAATATTTAAAACAAATTATATTGAGATAATGGCCGTTAAATATGTGTATAAGAGAAATTTACAGAAGCAAACAGACAAGATTTACTCAAATAAACACCTAAATGTACATTCTGGACCTCTTTATTTATACCAGTATGAAATAAGACATGTTATGGAAGCAAAAAAGACAAAAATCTCAGATCCCAGTGCTTGAAAAAAACTGTTTTGTCTGCAGTGTCTCGCCTTAATACATTTTACGTGTTGTCTTATTGCGAGCATTATTATAACCCACAGAGCACTTGCACTTGCCTTACAAACACTTCCTGAAGGTATGAGAGGTGACGAGGCAACGATTGTGTGACTGTATGCCTCACGTTAAAGGTTTTTTCTGATGCCGTCTTCTCTTTGCCTGTCAGCGCGGGCTGTGAGTGTGAAGGGTTAACGGTTGCAGGTTGCGCTGGATAATAATGCCCCTCGCTCCTAGAACCCAAAGAGGAAGGCTGGCCCAGGGCCCGGGCCTCCCAGGCCTCTCTCAAAACTCCCAGATCTCTTCAGAATACTTCTCATATTAAAAGAAAACAAGTTACACAAATGAGACAGATGGTTCTTGTTTGTGATGACAGTTGCAATTCTTTCTCCTGCGGCCCTCCCCCCCTCGGCTTTCCTCTGATGTCTGCGCGGTCTCTGCCCTCAAACGGCCACGTTGTGCAACCCGAGCACAGTGGGGCTTGGGACTCGTGGGCATCCAGACATGGACACCAGGCTCCACATCTGA
This sequence comes from Hyperoplus lanceolatus, assembly GCA_026929865.2. Classification (NCBI taxonomy): domain Eukaryota; kingdom Metazoa; phylum Chordata; class Actinopteri; order Uranoscopiformes; family Ammodytidae; genus Hyperoplus; species Hyperoplus lanceolatus. The sequence continues at coordinate 22,119,832 of CM049396.1, forward strand.
CCATGCACTGCTGCAGTAACTCAACGTATTTGACCTCTACACCGCCTCTGATGTCCTCTCTAACCCCACAAGTACATTTTACGTCAATCGAGAGCAGGGTAAACTAAGATCCCTGCTATTTCGTTTTCATATATGCTTTTTCGCCATCTCTTTATACACACCAGTTTTTAAGTTGTATTCCTTGTATTTGTATAGGAAGCAAGTGAAAGAGAGACGGCAGGATGCATGGCAAGGAGGTTATGTATTTATATGTGACTATGTCAGATTAATAATGCTAATATGAAGTTGGTGACACAAATAAAACTTTGATTTAGTACTGTTATTAAACATAGGCTTTTCCAGTCTGCCTGCCGTAAATCGTTATGTCTAATTTCCCGGGATAAATAGGACCCTTGAAAAGGCATTTATAATTGCTTTTACAGGTTATTTCTAATCATTAGGAGTCATAAGTCAGTGTTAGTGTCTAATAAAGATTTAAGAATGAAGTATTTCGCAGAGGAGGTAAAGATGGTTGATCATTGACAAGTTTAGAGTCATTGTGGGGGAGTAAGTGGTGACACAAAGCACAGGGGTGGTGGATGATGGGGGGTTTGATGGTTGACTTTGAGGAGTTATGTAGGTGAGCCACAGCTTGCTTTCTACATTCCTTCAACCTGTACTGGTAAACCCTGGTTGGCCATAACAGACACAGACTCAGAGATGTTTAGCCTGAATGTTTGATAATGAGCATGATACAAACATTTATTTATTTTGCCTCAATTCCTCTCAGTGGTGGATTTAAGGAATTATATTCCCCCAATAAGACATTATCCCCTCACTACGTTATTTTGAGTCAGCTTATCAATTTGTAGAAATAATAAAAAAACAGCAAGTTTAAAATAAGTATTCTGAATAAAATCTATAGACTAACTAGTTTGTGGGAGAAAATCACAAAAGTAAATCTAACATCATTCTTAGGGTCAGGGTATTTATTTAATCAGGTTGACTCATTAAGCTCTTTTTCACGGTAGATCTGACAACAAGAAACTTAATCAGACAACCACACAACCAGTATAAAACAACGCAAACCACAATAGCCTAGAAATACCGTCTGGCGGTTATAGGCCTCAAAAAGGCATACAATTGCTGAACGGTGAAAGTGCAGTGGTGGTAGGCAATGCTTTAAAGAAGACGAAGCTCCTAAATAGCTACAATATGGTGCAAGGTTACTGCAACCTCACAATATGTAAGGTTGCAGGGCCCTTTGACCTCTTTGAAGGAAATCCAGTAAAGCGTATTTGAGATATTGCAATCACAATAAGCAATGTCCCAGTGGCGTTGACCTTTGACCTCCAAAATGTAATCAGTATGTATCAAATGTAGTGTGTGTTTTTTGCCATTTTTTGCCAAATTTGAGAAAAATCCCTCAAAGCATTCTTGATATAGTGTGTTCATGAGGCATGAGGTCACAGTGACCTTGAAGTTTGATCTATGACAACTAAATTCTATTCAGTTCAACCTTAAGACAGAGTGAACATTTGTGCAAAGGTTGAAGAAGATTCCTCAAAGTGTTCATTACATTTTTGCGCTCACATGCTCAAGTAGCCTATGGCACGGACAGACGTACTGACAACACAAAAACATAATGCCTCCGACCTTCAGCTAACGTCAGCGGGGAGGCATAATAAATAAGAACTATAAACAACGAAATATCACAACAAACACCAGAAAATAAATCTCTAAAATTGCCAAGGGATATAATAGAATCCAGCTGAAGGGCAGTTTGAGGTTCCTTCCATTTAAAAGATGCATGCTACCTGAAAGTATCGCTCTGCCCAGATTAGTGTACATATGGAATGTCTTGGGTTACATCGTGATTGGATTGTGCTGTGTAGTTCCAAGATTTAAATGAGAGAAGAGATGAGGTAGATTTAGACAGTAGAGATTTATAGATAAATATCACCAGATGATTACTTGCTCCTGTCAGTAAGGAATGCCATCCACAGAGAGCAGCGATGAGTACAACATAAAACACATTGATGAAGTAGGTTTAGATGCTAGACTAATGATGGAGCAGCGTGATAGCACAGAATGTTTCTGTGATGAAGTGCAGACATTTCATTTGAATGAACAACAGATTTAGGGTTAATAAAAAGATAACCCTTCTACTAGGGGACCTAGTTTTATTTTTAATTCTAATTTAAAGTGAAATGCTGAATATGATTCTTGAATGATAGGGATAGTTGTCAAGCCAGATTCCCTAATATTCTTTTTAGCTTTTTAAAAAATCCACAGAAAAATCCAATTGGATCATCTGCATAAAAACGGTCAATTAATGAATGATTTGGAGGTATATTAATTATGTATGAAGTGAAAAGTCATGGACCAAAATAGACCCCTGTGGCACCCCATTACTGATGGTATGAGTGTTCAAAATGTTAACTGCTGCTGTTTGGCAGCATTTTAAATTGCATTGGGGGTTTTCATGATGTACAGTATATTTCTCCTATAGAACCATCTTCAACGGCCATTATCTCAACATTATTTTTTTTTTCAAAACTGTGAAAATCCAAAATCTGTTCTGTAAAAACTTAGGACTCTTAAAATGTTGTAAAAATTAAACAAATATTTCAACCCTGGCTTTATCCAACTTCCAGCAATAGATGCAAATTGACACATATAAGTTAGATATCGCCCAAATGTGCATATGTATTCAAACATTTCAGAAAAATTAATACAACAAATAATTGATTTAATGTAAGTAATTAACTAAACAAAGTTTCATGATGATATCTATCATTTTAAAATGTTAACCCTATTCACATGCAGTATCTCGCCTTAAGACAATGATGATGTTTTCCACTTCTATCCTCATAACTTCCCTTCCCGAAGCCTTTGAGTAGTGCATTTCAAGAACTCATGTGGAGGCCATTCAGGCTACATTTGATCCCAGCATGGAGCGATCAGATAAGGAGAGGTCCAACGGAGGAGGATCAGCCAGGACGAGTGAAAGTGACAACACCCACACACACACTCTATCGCTGGTTTATAACTATGTGTCTGTCAACAGGGAGACTTCAGCTGAATGGCAAAGAACTTCTCCCTAACACCTGGACACTTCACACCTGAAGACGTACGTGTGTGTGTGTGTGTGCGTGTGTATAGGTATGTGTATGCGGGCTAGAGGGGTGGGTGGCGCGTGTGTTTCATGTATCCAGTAGCCAACAGCAGTAGGGGAGAACGGGGTAATCTGAGCCACTTTTTACATTTGCTCCCCTCTAAGCGAGCTAAAATGATTTATCACTCAAATTTACACATTTCCCATTAATTCAGGATGTTTCCTAGAAATGGGCATTAGCAGAATTTTTTCAAGACAAAGGGCAGTGAAAATATGATTGTTTTAAAAAAAGTTGTCATGTGGCTCACTTTACCCCAGCTGTGCGGTAAACTGATCCACTTACCTTTTCCACTCTGAAACTACCATAACAACACATATTGTAACAGTAAGAATCCTGAAAGCTAGCCACACATTCCAGAACTAATGTCGGACTAGTAAAATAATGATGGGGTTTGGTCAATTAAGCAAAGCAAATTTTCTTAACACTTGAAAGTAACTCTGAACAAAATCAAATACAACATAGTATAATTCAAAAGGTTTTAATAAGATTCAAATGAAAGATAGAACCAGTTAGATTAGAACACAGTCTGAGGGTCAGAACACAGGACTCTTGGAGCCAGCTAGTGTCTGGGGGTCAAAGCATAGGAAAATCAGAACCAGCGAGAACAGCCTGGGACTCAGAACACAGGAGAAGACCCAACTGGATTATAACGTCAGCCTGTCATACTCTACAACTAGGCCTACTCTACATTCCAGCCCTGAAGGTTACAGGGAAAGATGAGAAGGTGCTCTTTCCGTGTGGTTGCCCCAGGTTGTCTTCCTGGTGTATTTCCTTGGCATGATGGCTTTTCTACAATGTGTATGACATTAAAATAAAACATATGTCATGTAATATTACATTAAAATCTTGTGCCTCATGGTGGGGGAAAGTGAGACAGTAGCCCCTTTTACACAGCAAGTGAAAGCCGGGAATATGCTAGAATTTCGGCCCTCCGCCCTGCTGTATAAATGCAACCGTTGCGGAAGGAGGGAAGAAAGGTGCGAGAGATTGTTCCAGGAATTTTACTACCTCGGGGGGTAGTAAGATTCCCGACACAATCAGTTCCGCCTCTCTGTTTAAATGCGACCAGCTTGTTGTTGCTAAACAGGCGTTTGACGTTCCATAGCCTACGTTCTAAACATGCGACCATGTTAGCAATTGAAGGACGTCTGTTTAACATTAACCAAGGCGGCCTGATGTCCAGTAAAAATCACCAAATAACAGAAACGGCGTATAATCTAGCTGGTCATAAGGTCCGCTGCTCAATCCAAACCCCCACGCTTCATTTTGCAGAGTGTATGAGTCTATTTCTGCCCAGGGGAAGTTGTAAAATGGGAAAGCTAGGCTAAACTAGGCTGCGACCGGATCGCCACCGCTATTATTATCCTAAGTCTGAGAGTATATCCACACTTTATTTCTGTCTACAGTAACGTGACTTCACACACTGTGTGTATGTGTTTCTGATTGGCAGATCGCTGCCCTTACAAAGAGACTCGCTCACAGCAAACCTGTCACACAAACACACACACACACACAGACAGACACAGAGGTGAAGCACTGAGCAGCGGAGTGATTTTTGTCAGTTTGGTTAACAGTCCCAGAGATGTTGGACTCAGTGTGTCGCGAGATCAACCGGCACATCGTGGGGACAGTAAAATACGGCCCTCTTACTGCAAGCTCCAGCACTTCTGCTCTCAATTCACCAGCCAGTGGCGCTAAATGTTTACATCACACCTGACACTGTTTACAAGCACCTCTTTCATTCCGGACGCTGTGTAAAAGGGGCTACTGATGCGCCAGCAGGCCTGCGTTGCTTGGTTCTGTGTAAATAACACAGAAGCAAGCAAAGCCGGCATATTGGAGTGATGTTGTTCCGTCAATATGCCGCAATCTCTGTGTAAAAGGGGCTACTGGCTCACTTTCCTCCACAACATTTGGCTCACTTTAACCCCACCACCACAATTTGAGAAGAAACTACCTCTCTTAGCATTTCAGACTAATCTTCAGTTATCAGTATCACATGGTTTCATATGTTGGTAGTTCATCAACACGTACACTCAACAAAAATATAAACGCAACACTTTTGTTTTTGCTCCCATTTTTCATGAGATGGACTTAAAGATCTAAAATTCATTCCAGATACACAATATTACCATTTCTCTCAAACATTGTTCACAAATCTGTCTAAATGTGTGATAGTGAGCACTTCTGCTTTGCTGAGATAATCCATCCCACCTCACAGGTGTGCCACATCAAGATGCTGATCTGACATCATGATTAGTGCACAGGTGTGCCTTAGACTGTCCACAATAAAAGGCCACCCTGAAATGTGCAGTTTTGTCTCACAGCAAAATGCCACAGATGCCACAAGCATTGAGGGAGCGTGCAATTGGCATGCTGACAGCAGGAATGTCAACCAGATCTGTTACTCGTGCATTGAATGTTCATTTCTCCACCATAAGCCGTCTCCAAAGGCGTTTCAGAGAATATGGCAGTACATCCAACCGGCCTCACAACCGCAGACCACGTGTAACCACACAAGCCCAGGACCTCCACATCCAGCAGGTTCACCTCCAAGATCGTCTGAGACCAGCCACTGAGACAGCTGCTGAAACAATTGGTTTGCATAACCAAACAATTTCTGCACAAACTGTCAGAAACCGTCTCAGGGAAGCTCAACTGCATGCTCGTCGTCCTCATCGGGGTCTTGACCTGACTCCAGCTCGTTGCCGTAACAGACTGGAGTGGGCAAATGCTCACATTCGATGGCGTCTGGCACGTTGGAGAGGTGTTCCCTTCACGGATGAATCTCGGTTTACATTGTTCAGGGCAGATGGCAGACAGCGTGTGTGGCGTTGTGTGGTTGAGCGCTTTGCTGATGTCAATGTTGTGGATCGAGTGGCCCATGGTGGTGGTGGGGTTATGGTATGGGCAGGCATCTGTTATGGACGAAGAACACAGGTGCATTTTATTGATGGCATTTTGAATGCACAGAGATACCGTGATGAGATCCTGAGGCCCATTGTTGTGCCATACATCCATGAACATCACCTCACGTTTCAGCAAGATAATGCACGGCCCCATGTTGCAAGGATCTGTACACAATTCTTGGAAGCTGAAAATGTCCCAGTTCTTGCATGGCCAGCATACTCACCGGACATGTCACCCATTGAGCATGTTTGGGATGTGCTTGACCGGCGTATACGACAGCGTGCACAACTTCCCAATAATATCCAGCAACTTCGCACAGCCATTGAAGAGGAGTGGACCAACATTCCACAGGCCACAATTGACAATCTGATAAACTCTATGCGAAGAAGATGTGTTGCACTGCATATGGTGGTCACACCAGATACTGACTGGTTCTGAGTCCCCAGACCCCAATAAAGCAAAAAAATGCACATTTCAGAGTGGCCTTTTATTGTGGACAGTCTAAGGCACACCTGTGCACTAATCATGATGTCAGATCAGCATCTTGATGTGGCACACCTGTGAGGTGGGATGGATTATCTCAGCAAAGCAGAAGTGCTCACTATCACACATTTAGACAGATTTGTGAACAATGTTTGAGAGAAATGGTAATATTGTGTATCTGGAATGAATTTTAGATCTTTAAGTCCATCTCATGAAAAATGGGAGCAAAAACAAAAGTGTTGCGTTTATATTTTTGTTGAGTGTATGATAGAAGTTTTTCTATGTGAATACATTTGCTTTGGAAAGAAAATTTACTTTTACATGCAAAATACCTATTTTGGTGAAAGAAACATGCTTACCACAGCACCATGAGGTCCTCTCTTTCAGGGCCATGGGGAAATGAGAGGGGCTTGAAAACATATATCTCACATGACCAAATTTTTATTCCGTTGCCTAGATACAGGGGGTGGCTAACATTACCCGATGCCTCAGATTCCCCCGTTCTCCCCTATATGTTGTCATGAGGACTGAAAATATGACATTTATATTATTCTAATATTACTATCCTTAACTGTGTCTATAATGTTGAATATGCTGGATATGTGCAGATTTGTGTTACAAAATTATCCATTGTAGTCAGGTTATAGGCTCCATTTAGATACAATGAAAATACCCACACACTGAATGGTGTTTTTATTATTGCTGGCGTATGTATCTTTGAATGTCAGATAAGTTAATGCAAATTTGGCTCCTGTATTGGAAAGCCTAAACACGCAGGCTTCACATTTGTTTCTCTCCCGCAGATCAGTCTGGCCTTTCTCCAATCTCCTTTAGTGGTAGACAGGCCCTGATTGGTCCATATAGTTGTCAATCTAGCCTCCAGTCAGACCAGACTTCTCCGCTTTCTATCCGGCAGTAGAAGGCAGCCCCTGATTGACGAATAAGCTTGTGAGATATGGCTTGTCTCACAAATTTAGATTGACTACATACAGTCCCCTCCATAAGTATCGGAACAGTGAGGCCAATTCCTTTATTTTTGCTGTAGACTGGAAACATTTGGGTTTGACACCAACAGATGAATATGAGACAATAGCTCAACATTTCAGCTTTCATTTCCAGGTATTCACATCTGGATCTGATACACAACTGAGAGGATACAATTTTTTGAAAAAGAACACAACATTTTTAGGCGAGCAAAAGTATTGGAACAGATAGACTTTAAATAAATTAAAGTGAATAAACCGTAATATTTTGTCGCAAATACTTTGCTTGCAATAACTGCATCAAGCCTGTGACCCATTGACATCACAAAACGTTTGCATTCTTCTTTTGTGATGTTTTTCCAGGCTTTCACCGCAGCCTCATTCAGTTGCTGTTTGTTTTGGGGGGTTACTCCCTTTGGTCTCCTCTTTAGCAGGTAAAATGCATGCTCTATAGCGTTTAAGTCTGGAGATTGACTTGGCCAGTCTAAAACCTTCCATTTCTTGCCCCTGATGAACTCCTTTGTTGTTTTTGCAGTTTTTTTGGACCCTTATCTTGCTGCATGATGGAGCATCTTCCAATCAGTTTGGTTGCATCTTTCTTTAAATTGTCAGACCGAATGTTTCTGTAGACTTCTAAGTTAATTTTGCTGTTGCCATCATGTGTTACTGTGTTGTTGTCAAGATGAACCTTTACTAAATTGATGGAAAGGCTAAAGTTTGGAGAAAGAAAGGATCTACTCATGATCCCAAACATACAGGCTCATCTGTGAAACACGGTGGAGGCAATGTCATGGCTTGGGCTTGCATGGCTTATTCTGGGACGGGCTCATTAATCCTCATTGATGATGTAACACATGATGGCAACAGCAAAATGAACTCAGAAGTTTACAGAAACATTTTGTCTGACAATTTAAGGAAAGATGCAACCAAACTGATTGGAAGTTCCTTCATCATGCAGCAAGATAATGACCTAAAACACAACAAAGGAGTTAATCAGGGGCAAGAAGAGGAAGGTTTTAGACTGGCCAAGTCAATCTCCAGACTTAAACCCTATAGAGCATGCATTTTACCTGCCAAAGAGGAGACTTAAGAGAGTAACCCCCTAACACAAACAGCAACTGAATGAGGCTGCGGCGAAAGCCTGTAAAAGCATCACAAAAGAAGAATGCAAAAGTTTGGTGATGTCAATGGGTCACAGGCTTGATGCGGTTATTGCAAGCAAAGGTTTTGCGACAAAATAGTAAGTTTTATTCACTTTAATTTATTTAAAGTCTATCTGTTCCAATACTTCTGCTCGCCTAAAAATGTGGTGTTCCTTTACAAATAATTATATCTTCTCAGTTATATCGGATCCAGATGTGAATACCAGGAAATGAAAGCTGAAATGTTGAGCTATTGTCTCATATTCATCTTTTGGTGTCAAACCCAAATGTTTCCAGTCTACAGCAAAAATAAGGGAATTGGCCTCACTGTTCCGATACTTATGGAGGGGACTGTATACCAATCAGAAGCTGCCTTCCACTCTAATGCCAGGACACACAGGCCCGATAACCGGGCGTCGGACATCGTCGGAGAGTCTGGAGGGGGCGGGGACACAAATCTGTTTGGTGTGTTCGGTGACATCGGCCGTCGTAGATGTCGTTCTTTTCAGCCGATTCAACATGTTCAATCGGCTTCGGGAAGTCTTTCGGCCGGAGAAATCTGATTGGTGGAGGGCTCGTCCGTCTCTGCTCTGCCACGGAGCAGATATTAGTTTCACTTTTGTCAAACATGATTTAGGAAGCTATCGATAAAATCGGAGAATTTTCGGATTGTTATGTAGGCTAAACACAATCAGCACAGCATGACGTTTTCACGTTTTCAGAAATAGTCGAGGTAGTTTGGGACTACTGACTAATGACAGCCTACATTATGATAACAGCTACAGTGCAAGCACAGAACGTACGACAAGTCGGTAGTCGGCTCGGTGTGTTCTTCAAATTTTGTTGACCGCGTCGGGGAGAATGTAGCTGCCTGCATCGGCAGACCCCAATTCTGGCCACGGACGGTAGTCGGACCGGTGTGTCCTGGCCTTAAGAGACAAACACACACACAAACACAGCAGGCATGTCCTTGCACTCTACAGTACATAGCTGAGATTTGAACACTGATTCATTGACTAACTGCTAAAAAATCCTCTGTGTGTTTTCCATCTGAAGTCAGTATCTGTGCAGATCACCATAAAATATTCTCATAAAAATGGTTGCAGCGTGTGATGGTGGGTTGCCTGCTGGTTACGCCCAGAGTAGACACTCAGCCCCGCTCGATGGTGATTGGACGACCCCAGAGGACAAAACGTTTAGACTTATTTGTCAAACATGATGAAGACCAATGGAGGCCAGGTGGCGTCTCTCTCACTGTGTTTGCGTGTGGCGTAGAGGGGCTGAGTAGTGTGTGTGTGTGTGTGTGTCTGTGTGCTCCAATATTTCAGCAGAGAGGAATGCCCTTCGTTCAGCCTGTGTGATAATTAACGGCTGTCAGCGTGTGTTTAGCGGAAGAAGGTGCTGACAGACAGCACTCCAGAATCGCAGGGAATGTGTGAACGCTCCACAGGGGTGGATGAGGGTGTGGATGTGTGTGTGTGTGTGTGTGTGTGAGTGTGTGTGAGTGTGTTTGTGTGGGGGGGAGGGGACAGAATGAATGTAGCTTAAGTGACATATCTTGTAAAAACTAATTTTATTTTATCTTATAACAAGTAGGAGAACCTTATCTCAGACCTGTACATAAATTGTGTTTCCTGATATCAATTTAAGGCACTGCAGGCAAACACGTGGCTTTTTTACTTCCATTATGTCTTCTTTCATACTTGTATAAATAAAAGCCAACATTTACATTCAGGTGTTTAATTAAATAAAACTTTTCGTCTGTATATTTCTCCTATACAACCATCTTTAACGGACTTTATCTCAACATTACTAGTTTTTTTCAATACTCAGAACCAAAAATCTCAACTTTTAAAGCACTTACATTAACTAAACTGTCCATAATCATTACTGAAGGATTTGTTCATAGATCATTAATCGTCTAATCGTCTCCATTTTGTTCTTTAAAACTGCAGAAATGCAGAAAATGAATTTTTCAGAACTGTACATAGTATTTGTTTTATTTACAAAATAAAAAGCTGTATCTAAAATATGTTCTGTAAAAAGATTTTAACTTTATCCCACATATAGATTTTGAGTTTTTGAACATGCAAATGTACGCAGAATTGATTATTTGCTTAATAATTTTAATTATTTCTGACAAGGTTAAAGGACAGAAAATTATTGTTTTAATGTATTTTTTTGTTAATGTACGTGTTAAATCACTCTATATTAATACAGCAATCACTTAAACAGTATACACAGTTCATAACACAGGTCTCCCCGTCATTCAGCTTTGCAGTAATTGCCAGTTAAAATTTTGAATATCCCGCTTTTAAGCCAATCAGGAGACAGAGCGCTATAAAGAGGTGGGTCTCTGTGCCCATGAATGATGACTCTTCTCGTTCGCTATCTGACGAAGACGGCTGTGTGTTCATGTGGTGGTGATGTAGGGACAAGGGAGGGGACTGCTAACTGGAGTCACTGACAGGAAGTTAGCTATAAGGACCATGTCACTTACTTCTCCTGTAAATAATCAACAGCTAAAGTTTCATGACAATATCTATATTTTAAACGTCATTCATTATTTAAAGACAGATTGATAGATTTTTGATCTTCTTTATAATTACATTATGATGATAAATAAACCTAAAGACCACACTGATTTATCAATAACCTGCATGTTCTCATATAAAATCATCATAATATCAACACACTGTTATCATAAATCCAAGCCAGCCAACCATTTGTATCTGAAAATGAATTAGCGTCTAGGGCTCATCCTAAAACCTCTGGGTCATGATCCAGCTGTCAATAAACCTGCACTTTGGCACTTCTGGCATGGGGACTTGTTGGCTTGACACATTTGAAGAACTACAAGCATCTATAGTGTATATGTTTGCATGTGTTTATAAGTGTGTGTGTGTGTGTGTGTGTGTGTGTGTGTATATTTATCTCCTAATGTAAATTTCAGACTGTCAGTGTATAAGGCAGGAATATGTGCACTTGAGGTGGACTGTCAATAGCATCAGCTCCACTGTGAGCCACAGAGGGTCAATCATGTGTGGGTAGGCAGCGCCTCCCTCTGGCTGAACAGGCCATGACAGGCTCATTCAGCTGGAGTGGAATGCTATCAGCCCAACACAGAAAAGACAATGCATTGGGTCAGTCACACTCAGTGCTTTTCCATGGCACAACTAGATTGGATTAAGACATATACCGAACTAGACACTCGAACGGACCGTGTTACTTGTCTGAGTATACATAGTCCTTCAGTAATCGGATAAATGTCCGATGCATGGCTGTCTCCACTATGCTAGGTGGCGCTGTAGCCCTTTCAACAAGTGGTTAAGAGCCATGTCTGGTTCCCATCCGGCAATAATTTTTATATACATTTATATATATATAAATTATTATATATATAAATATTTATTTATATTTTTATATACTATCTATGCAATAACCCTTCTATTTTTTTACGTTGTCTCCTTCCACTTCCTTGTGAAATCATCTGCGGGGATTCTCGAGCAGGTGCAGAAGCAAACTCCGATATGCGATGTCCGATCCCTGTATACATGCAGAGAGAATGCCGACAATGAACGAGTTATCTAGGTGTTCTTATCCGAGTTCTCTTGTCCGTTCTTGTGCCGATTTGTGTGCGAAGTAGATCGAATAAAGGTGTTTACATGCAGTTTAAAAGTCCTGTTGAAGTCTTATTCGTTTAGTTACCCGATTATGAGTCTGCATGTAAACGCACTGACTGATGCAAGTAAACAGTTGGCATGTAAACTGCCCCATCATGTCAAGTGATATGCAGCTTTTACCTTTGATGTTTGACACACGTTGTTCTAATCCTTATCACCATTAAGAAATGTTGGTAACACTTTATAATAAGGGTAAATTAATGTACTGTTAGTTAATGCTTATTTAATGTTATTAACGGTTAGGTAATGCTTATTAAGCATTAAGTAACTGTTAATGCCAAGGTATTAAAGGTTAGTCAATGATTGGCTTTAAACATTAAGTAACTAAGCATTAAGTAACAGTTAATTGATGTACCCTTATTGTAAAGTGTTACCGAAATCTTTAAGTGACAAAACAGAGAACTTTTCATTCAGTTTATTATCTTTGGTATGTTTGGTACCAAACATATATATCAATAATAATAGAAATAATGGCAAGGAAAAAGTGGTAAAGGCAATTAAGGTATAAGTTTAATATTTTTGAAAAGAATGCATATACAAAGAAACAAAGACTTTAGACAGAGCATTTGGTTTTGCACCAAAACAACATCAGGTTATATTAAGCATACTGACTTTGGGTTGGGCGTCAACCCAACTCTAAGCCACCAGTTAAGAAAAACAAGAACCAACCAATCACAAATAACCTTTACCAAACAGTCTCTCTGCCATTGGAGGGTTTTATTCCACTACACCAATCAGAGGTTTGTCTTGGTAGAAACTGGCAGGTCAGAGTTCAGATGAGCCCCGACCCCTAAATGCAAAGGGAGTGAAAGTAACCTTATTTTTCATATATATATTTATATATACTTCAAATAAAAAAAACACAAACAGAAATAATGAAAAGAAAAAAAAAAGATGTTGGTAAAAACACTTGGAGCCTACATCAACATTGTGTGCCAGCTTACATTATAATCACATCTGTTAAACATATCATTTAGAAACAGAGACCAAGGCTCAGCTACATGTAGCACAATACACTTTAAATGGGTACAGCAGGACGTTACAGTCCTTCACACCCTCAGACATGCGGCCTGGATTAAAAAATGCTACGGGGAAGGCACCAAATTCTGAACCTGGCACAGAATTCTGGTTGAAATTAATATTCAGTGATTTTCCCCCCCCTAAAATACGGATCTCCAGATTTTTGGCTGCCGGTGCATGCCGGGGAACATTTAGTTTCATACAGAAAGTCCCTGCTGTACCCGCTTTAAGTGTAAAGGTGATTAACAGTATTCTGCTTCAACCTCCCTTGGTCCCTGGCAACGCACAAAAGAGAACACACCGCTTGTTCTGCTAACACTGTTAAAAGTTCCCTGCATCTAAAAAAGACCAATTCCTGTGGTGGACTGGTGGAGCCACTGCTACCGGATGCCTTTAAGCTCTTCAAGTGATTACCACACTCCAAATGGACTGCCACTCTGCACTGTCAAAAGTCCACGCTTAAAGAGGACCTGGATACTAGATGGCAATATTTACTAATTCAATTTCTTCAATGTGAGAGTTGTGTGGAAGCTATTGCCTTTGTCAGACCTCCACCGTTTCTTTAGTGGTTAAGAGAGTGCATCTATCTGGAACATGGAATAAATATCTCAGACTTTGTCGTGTGTTTGAGGACAACATAAGGGGGAGGTGGGGTTGGCAAAGAAATACAAAACAACACTACTCTGTTACCATCTTGTGGTAGTGCTGAGATTAGGTGTAGAGCATAGGGATGGGCCAATGAGTGTGCTCCTTCAATAGAGGGGGGGTGGGGCAAGCAGCGTGAGCAGCCACCAACCAGGCGGCTGGGAAGGGGCTGGGGGGGCCAGGCTTATACCTATGAAACCTTTACATTGGCTGAGGATAGCTACAGTAAACGACTGGGCACCTAAATAGTGGATTAGGCCACAACACTGAACTGTATTCAAAATCAATCTATCAAAAGCTTGGACAGAATGAATTCTACTTGTATGTAAGCTAGGTATGTGTGTATGCCCCTGTCACCCTGCCAGGAGCCCACAGCAGTTGGCCTAGGAGGTGAAGTTAAACCTCGGTCCCACACTGGAGACTTGGGGCTGAAGCTTCTTATTATTGCAAACAACGATGTGAAACTTGGTAGGGCTGTTTTCATCAGTCAGCCAGCCTTAGAGAGAGCAAGGGAAAAGGGGTCTGGATTTGGGTGGGGCATAGGGGCTATGTATGTATTTTAAGATGTATGGATTGTATGTGGTATTTATGTGTGTGTGCTTTGAAAAAAGGTAGGAAGCCTCTCATAGCAGCACACATTTGCGTTTCTTCTTGGGCTCTGGGGGCTCCAATGCAGCCAATATCGCCTCATCAAACACATTCTTTAGGCCTTTCTGTGAACACAAAAACAAACACACAAACACAAAGGGCTTAATGAGGGGGGCAACGCAAACAGGCCAAATGAAAAAAAGGGTTAAGCAGGAAAACACAATAGCAGCTCAAAACGGAGGAAAAATAACCGGGTGAAAACAAAAAGCAGCATTCAACATTATTTAGTGGAGTTTGATAAGAAGCGTCAGTGTGTGAGAGTGCTGAAGGGGATAAAGTGAAATGAACAAATACATAAAAGTTATTCAAGAAGATCAACTCTAGAGCAGTGTTAATTGTGTGAATAAAGTTAAACGTGGAGTCAGCGATTTTGGGGAACACTTGTTGACAAAATCACTGTCGAAATCAGTGAATATCTCCTCATGATCAGTTACCTGTCCGTACTGTGTGTGCTGAAAAAAAATTCCAGTGTTAATACACAGGCTAGGCTCTGTAAACAGGCATGTTGCTAGCTAAGGTAGCCCCCTTTGTCTACATATCCATTTAAAGAGCCTAGGCTGGGTTATAAACACCATATTTGTTTTCAGCACAAACACACACACACAATATGGACAGGTAGCAGATTTTTCGCGTTCTCCAGAATCGCTGACTTAGTGACAACATAATACATAAAGCATTTGTATGTTTTAGTGCAGAGTGCAGATGGACTGTCACAACTGAAATCAAAAGGCAAGTCAAAGAAGAAAGTGAAGGAAAAGGAGCACATAACCCAAGACAACACAACACAACTCTACAGTGTTATCTGGACACTTTCAGATGGAATTTGCTAACTCCCTAAAGGAGTTCGAGTTTGACATAGGAAAAAAACATCAATAATAACGATAATAACAACTACAAAATAGGTCTACTCAGAGCAGAGCTGCTTACTCTACGAGCTGGGTCATGTGCAGTAATGACACAGTGCAGCACTATGCACTAGAGCAGTAAGCCCCTACCACACTGCTGGACTAAAGCACAGGGAAAAGAAGGGAGCCAGAGAAGAGAGCAAGTTCATTTAACCTTTATTCATTTATTTCACAGGTCATTATATACAATTGTAGCTTTTTTTAATTATTATTATGTGGACTTCCATGACAGCAGGATACGCACCACAGTTAAATGGCACATAAGTGTCATATAGAGGACGTTGGGCCAAACAAGTCAAAAATCATTCAGAAGACTTCATTTTTACCGCACTGGTGTAACTTAGTTGTAAAGTATATCAATAAGACAGCACCTTCATGATACCAGATAGTAAAAGCTTAACCAATGGTGGTGTTGTCAAAATGCCCATACACTTCCTATGCATGACATTAGTACTTCAACTTGAAACTAGGGATGTGAACCATTATTATTCATTATCATTGTTTTGTCTGGATGTGCCAGAGGCATGAATTGACAGATGGATTGATGTTCTGTGCTTTATTTTGGTGGCAGCAGATGTGGTGTTGAAAAGAAAGTAAAAACTGCTCTTTCCTTTGAGCAACACACCTGCTGCTGCTGTTATGTTCAGACTTCAGAACTAGCATCAAGGCCCTAATGAGAAGAAAACCAGAGGCTGTAGAAAGAATCTTATGGAGGGCGGCGGCTCTTTCTACATTTTCTTTAGTCACAGTCATTGTTTGGTGACATCACTGAGTATTGTGGATCCAGATGCAATCAGATCGCAGAAGTGTTTCCCCCTTGACATCGCTAGTGGACAGAATATCTCAGATTTTCATTTTAGCCTCAAATCACAGAGTTTTTCTGCCCGGTGGCTAACACACCGGTGAAGTCTCACGGCAAAACACCGCCTGACGAAGGCTTGGGGTGTTTCTTTGTTAGGCGATATAATAATTTTTTCATCTATATTGAAAACAATGGTCCCACACCGGACTCTTATGTGCACGCACATTGTGGAAGTGAAGCTCCTGCAACGTTCACGATGTGAACTCACAGAAATACATATTTCATTTCTAATAACAATCATAAAAACAATGAGAAAAACCCAGATTTTCCTATTTCTATTTTTAGACTCGACTTGAGCAAGTCAAAAATCGGTGGTCGGGTGGACATATAGTTCACATCCCTGCTTAAAACCCTATATATACCATAATATCCAATTATCTGACTTTTGTTAAATAACACATCAAGAGTAGTACAAAAAATACATTAGCATTAGAAATGGAAGCTCTGTTTAATGTTGACAATAATCTCAGTGTAGAGCCATGGCCCTCCCAACATTAACTACTACTACAGGACAGGAGGGAAAGTCTAACAAACAATGGCTACATCCCAAACGGCCCCACATCCTCTGTAAGATACTGCTCTACTGTGGGCCGGGGCCACATGAAGGGGCCAAAGAAGGAAAAGAAGGAAAACAAGGAATGATAAGAGTGGTGTAGTGCAAAATTTGTGATGTAAAACTAAGCTGACATGAACCCCTCCAGAACTAAGATATGCAAGTACGTACATCAACACACCAACCAAACCAAATGTCAGGATAAACAAAGGCAAAAGGGAAAGTCATTGAAGTGGAGACAAGCTTCGAGTCAGTGGATCAGGCCATCAAACAAAGATAAGTTGAAATGCAATCTCAATACAGAGTAGTTGAGTATGAAAGCCATAGCCAATGCCTGATGGAATGGTTAGTTAAATGGCTTGAGAGTGAGATTGGTCTAGATTTCAAAAGCAGCACATGTTGAGAGACGAGGGAGGGAATAAGAAAAGATAAAATGTGTTAAAGGAAAGATAAATGAAGAGAATAAGGAGGAGGAGAGAGAGATAGCATTGGCAGTGGGGGTTTAAAATAAACAGCATTTCCTCTTTCTCTGGGTCTCAGGCGGCTCTAGGGCGGCTAGGATAGCTTCGTCAAATACATTCTTCAGCCCTCGCTACAACCACAGGAGAGGGAAGAGAACAAGTGCATAGTTAGAGCAGCAAACACAGAGAGAGAGAGAGAGAGAGAGAGAGAGAGAGAGAGAGAGAGAGAGAGAGAAGGGCCAAGGCAAGACAAAGAGGAAATACAGACAAGGCATGTCAGTCAATGTTCGAAGGAGATGCAGGGCACAAAGATATGAATACAGTAGGAGAGAGTTGAGATGGCTGAACAGTGGGCTAAAAGTGAGGCGTGGAGCCAGATCCCCGACAGGAAACAGGAAATGACATCAGCAGCTTTGCAACAGGAGGAGAAAGAAGGAGGAGGAAGGAAGGAGCAGAGCTACACCTCAGCTCCATCAACACTATTGTTCTCTGGCTGTGTGAGGCCCAGCTCAACTGTTCTAACCATGTTCCCACTGCTCGCTGCCCTCCTTCTAGATCCTAACGCTTAATTCACACCAAATCAGATGCTCCTGACAAAATGCAGAATTTTTCTCATTTATTTGAAAGAGGCTTGTCGGTTGTAGCTGTGGTGAAAAAGGCAGAAGCCTGCTCGACTTAAGGAGAAACGAAGCCCTAGGTCAGGCTGCGTCAGCCAATCACAGCGAGGCAGCGTCTACCAGCAACCAACCGGCCGACACGTAGAGGTGTACAGGGGTTGACACTAAGGTTTCAAAAGCCCCCATAGGGCAAGTACAGGTTATGTTTTACTTGCCTGAATGTCGTGCTGAATGTCGTGCCCAAGGCTAATTAAATTATACATTTTAGCGAACCGTATCATAAGCCTATATATCATGACATCACACTACACCAAGCCCTTGGTCCTGCTACAGCATCGTGAAAGAGCCTCTTTTTGCCAGGCACCTGGCCTGGTTTTGGGGGCCTCAGAAAACTCAGTCTAGCTCAGAGTCAAGCTGAATGTTAGCTTCCACACAAATGTGTTCAGAAAAATGTAACTTATTTTACGTATTTAAAAAGGTCACATTGAGCCAAAAAGTGATCGTCTGCCATAAAATGATCAAAGTCCACCATGTTAAAGCTATTGCCCAGTTATACTGCAAGTAGGGAGGGGGATCATTAATTTCTATTCATATTGATACCATTATAAAGACTCCACAATCCAAATCTTTATCAATACTTTTCTATTATCTTGTTAAAAGAGAACTGGTATTATTGCTTTAATTGCTTATAAGCTGAGCAGAGCTAAGGATGGGACTTTAAATGGGTCATAATTCCATATTTAGGCCTACTATTTACTTTATATTGCTGGGAAAACAAGTTTTTCACCCAAACTCTATTATTCAAGCTTCTCGCGAAAAACTCAAATTTCTTTTTTTCTTGATGTTACATTTGAACACATTATGATGTCATTTTATTGACCTGTGCCTAATAATCAGTTTACAGAGCCGACATCACATTTTTTTCAAGCTAACTACTTCTTATCCTGCAGATTTTGATATGGATTTAACTGCGGGACTTGCTACAGTCTCTCGTTTGTTGATCACCGCTGCTTTGAATGAATGATGAGTCGGCGCCGAGCCCGTCTGCAGCGGCAGGGACTCAGAAGACAGAGTTTTTTTTTTTTTTGGGGGGGGGGACGGAGTTGAAGCGGGTTGAAGGAGTTTCTTCAAGACAGTCGACGGTACAACACTTTTACAGTCTATGATGCAGACCAGTGATGGAATAATACCCCGAAGGAGGCCTAATTAGTTGAAGATCACCCGGCTCTACTTGATATTTAAAATTACATCATGTGACCTCAGTGTTCCCCCACGTTCACTCAGCAGCGGCGCAGCGCCGTGAACATGCGCCGCTGCTATAAAAATCCTTCTCCTCCGCATTTTTTTTTTTTGGTACGTAGCTCCTTTTAGAAAATGGGCAGCGCGTCACGTAAATTGTGCAGCATGCGGCATATCATCACGGTGTTTGGAAAAATATCCAAACACTGAGTGTGGTAGTTGTAGCGTACACGGTTGCAAAGTTACGTTGATTCTAGCAGCGAGTGAAGTGGAAGAGCGAAGAAAGAAGGAAAGAGAGAGAGAGACACAGATAGCGAGAGAGAGAGAGAGAGAGAGAGAGAGAGAGAGAGAGAGAGAGAGAGAGTAAGTTTCTAAAATGTGTCCACCAGTGTTAAAAACCCTCTGAGCCCTATCGTAATTTTATTTTATTTTATCTAGGCTATAAACCGCAACCTCCATGCCGTTTTTCCTCTAGTAGACTACATTGTGTGTGTGTGTGTGTGTGTGTGTGTATTTTCGGGAAAAATTAATCCATACTGTTAGATACGATGTTGTTTTTTATTGCCATATAAAATCCGTTTTCATTGCGTATTTTAGTTAGGGATTTATGCTAATCGCCTGTAAGCATGTGGTCATTAGCATAAATGCAGGGAAAAAGCCTATGGACTTTTTAAAAGAGCATGAATAGTTTCTATTATGTATAACTTATATTTATTCTATAATTTTCTCATCACTTTTTGACTCCCAAGACTAAGAAGAAGTGTTTTAAGCAATAACAAGCTTAATCAATGTGCCTTTTTGTGTCATATCAATAAATAATTGTGAGATATTTTTTGCTTTTTTTACTGTCTAATTGATAATTTCCTACATTCAAACGACATCACTGCAGCACACATATTCTGATAATCCAGGTTGTGACCCAAATAAATGATAGCTTGACAGCTATGCATTATAGGGGTGATGAATGCAATCTTGATAAGAGAATAAATCCAGGCGAACCAAAACATCTCAAAAATGGCTAAAGGCTCAGAGCTTAAAAGGCTGGTACAAGCTCTTAAGCTGGGAACACACCGCATTGGCCGCCTGCGGCGGTTGGCCGCGTGAACGCAGGAGGCTCGCCGCTTGGTCATATTGGGCCATGTTCACCGCAGTCGCCGCCACGGCCAACCGCCGCCTCATCGTAGGCGGTGGTTGGCCGCGTGACCGCAGGAGGCTCGCCGCTTGATCATATTGGGCCATATATTCCTGACGCCGACGCCGAGATCAGACCTGTCACACTTACGGTGCAACAACAACAATAACATGGTCCAGCTGTGCCAAAAAATACAGATGTAGGTTCACTGTGTAACCAGCGGCAGTCTTGTCACAAATATCATTAAAACAGCATGAACACGCACCCCGATCGCAAATACACATTAACAGCAATTCAGCAACATACTAAATACATTAACACCAGCAGTGTGTGCTCAGCGGCACAAATAAAGGCAGACATCAGCCTACCTGAAAGTGAAAGTGTGCCGGCTGACGGAGGACAACACCGGTGCTTCGCTGTACTAGCCTATATGGAATTCCACACGGACACCGCCGTCAAGTTTGGGTTCATATTATCCTCAGGAGCAGCACACAGCTGGGTGAGTTCCACTATGCTAACCGGCGCTACCTTGGCTAAAGTACAACAAACAGCTAAACAGATGCAAAATACACATATTTGCAGAATGTATTGGAAGCCCAATGTCCTCACTCCACACGCCCACCTCGTCTTGCAGACCACCGCCACCGGGCAATCTCAACGCTGATTGGCTGTGGAGGCGCGGCGCCCGGCGGCGCTGCAGAAAAAGATGAAAATGTTCATCTTTTTCTGCGGCGCCGTGTTCGCCGCACAAGCCTTCGATTCACGCTCCTTCGATGACACAATTTCTATGCGCCGCTAATGGCCGCGCTCCCGATTCACGCGCCTCTCATGAGGCGCGGCCACGCGCCGTGCAAGCCCCCGCCGCCGATTATTGGGTGGACGCGCGGCCACGCGCTAGTACATTGACTTTGTATGTAATCTCGCCGCGCGGCCAGTGCGGTGTGTTCCCAGCTTTAAGGGATGCACTGTGCACAATGTATATATACATAGTTAAATAATATATATTACATTTGCAGATGAGTCTAAAAAGCTGGGTGATTAGAAAAAGAAAGGCATATGGGGACAATGGAGGAGCTGAGGTTAGTAAAGCAAATTAGGGAAGCAAACTTTCAAGCTAATGAGAATTTTCTTTTGGGTTTGAATGCATAATTCTATGTGATATTATTTGAACATTACAAATGCATGTATATAGGGTAATTTGAAGGAAACAAATAAGATTTCTAGCATTTATTACTTGTTGTTTAAAGGCCTTTAAGTGCTCAAGTTTATTACAGAAAATACAGGTAGACCAAGTAAGGGAGGAAAGAGAAGTGAGAGAGAAGCAAGGAGAACAAGAGAGAGAGGGTGCAGTGGTAGATCCTGAACAAGGAGAGGGACAAGGAGAATTAAATGCTCCCAGGCTGGATGTAGCCTTTGTGGATGAGCAAAAACTTCACCGTTCTCCGTCTGTTGTCTTCTTTGTCCTCATCCTCCTGCAACTCTCTCTTGTTCTCTTCCCCTGACTCTCACTGTCTCACAAAGGAGGTCTATTTGTAGTGCTAAGGCTCACATTGATTGGTATTCAATTAGCTTTATTTTTTATTTTTCATGTGTGTGAGTCTGTGTTCTTTTCAAATTTTAGTTGTGGTTTGTAATTTAAAAAGTTGTGTTTTGCCCATTTTAGCAGGAGATTTCATTTTTGACCAATGTGTCTTATGTAAAAAACTGTGTGTAGTGTTTTGAAAGAAGTGTGTTGGAGAATTTCAAACACAGTGCAAAGCACTTATTGTGTTTGTAGGGTTGGTGCTTTTGTTTAGGGCATGGTTACAAAAGTCAGAGGTTGTGATGCTTTGGGCATAGCAACCACGTTTAGTGTTTAAGCATTAGGCAAAAATCTGTAAATAAATTGTGCAAATTATTTTTGCGTTGTGGCATTTTTTGTTTAAATATTAATTTCTATACAAAAATGTCAAAATCTGTAAATGAAGACACAAAAGGCAAAGTTACAACACCAATAATCCTATCTACAGTAATACACAGGACTGTGTGCAGGGTTCAACATAACTTTTTTTTCCTAATGGATCGCCGGGCCAGTGGATTCGAGTTTTACTGGCCCCTTGTATATTTTCACTGGCCCTGCACACACTTTTTTTTCTTCATAATTTAGTGTCAATAATTATAATACCTGTATTAGAAAAATAAAGAAAAATAACCAAATCTAAAGGGAATATCTATACTGTAACAGTATAGATATTCCCTTTAGATTTGGTTATTTTTCTTTTAGTTAATTATATGAAATATCGATATTTCTCATACACATAATATAAAACCAGGCAAATATATTGAATTTGAAGCCTACAACTGAAAGTATGTTGAAGGGGTCGGCCAGTATTTTAAAGTCCAATAGTTTGATGATTGTTTTTATTCTTGAATGTGGGCAGTTTAATGAATAGTTCACCTACAGAAGTCATGTTCAAACATTAAAAAAAATATAAGAGATGAAGGTCTGATCAGTCTTTGTGGTGTGGTAGGCTGTTTTTATTACTTTCTCTATATGCATTAGGGATGTGAATGTGTCGACCGAATGACCGGTTTTCCACTTGCGCTAAAGTTGACTTTAAAAATAGAATAGAAATCCAAAAATCAGGGGGTTATGCCGTTTTTTTTTAATAGATTTCACAGTGTATGCGAGTTCACGTCTGGTCGTGAGCGTGCTGCAGGAGCGTCACTTCAGCATGAAGTGTCAGCTTTACATAAGAGTCCGGTGTGGGACCATTTTTTCAAACTATTGATAAAAAACAATGCAGTGCAAAATATGCAGCAAAAGTTAAACACTCGTCTGAGACTATGACGTTAAATCACCTTAGAAACACACAATGCCTTCGTCCGAGCATAGCAGCGTTTCACCGTGACATCTCGCCAGTGAGTGAGCCGTTGTGCAGATGAACTGTGGTTTGTGGCTAAAATAATAACCGGGGATATTCCCCCCGTTAGCGATTTCAATGGGTAAGACTTCCGCGATCTGATTGTATGTCTCGAGCCTGAAAACACAGTGCCATGTCGGCAGACAAACTGCGCGACTATAGGAACTGTCCAGTGAGCCGAGTCCCTCCGTTGGTTTCTGTCTACAACCGACACAATCACCGGAGACACATTCACAGAGTTTAAATAAAGCCTCTCATTTGTATTACCATTGGGGCTTGCATGCAAATACTGTAACATTACGGCGGCAGCTCAAGGAAAAGCGCAGTTTTCACTTCATTTTCTGCACCTCAACCTCTGCTGTGGGAAGAAAGAAAGGGGGCAGAGTAAGTCGGGGCGGCAGTGGTGAAGTGGGGAGGGAGTTCGCCTCTGGTGTGCAGGGTCGGAGGTTCGATCCCCCGTCTCCCCGCCACATGTCGAAGTGTCCCTGGGCAAGACACTGAACCCCGAATTGCTCCCTAAGCCTACCCTGCGTGGTAGCTGCTGCTATCGGTGTGTGAATGTGTGTGTGACTGGGTGAATGTGTACAAAAACAATGTAAAGTGCTTTGGGTCTGCGATAAACGGAGATATAGCGCTATACAAGTCCATTTACCATTAAGTCGATTGATTTGTCGACTCGCAGGCGGACGGTAGGCAGCTCTGCCAACGGAGCGAGAGTGCACCTGCTTGTTGTTCCGCCTGTCAAAACGCCCACGCATCGTTTGTCCACTGGCCTTTCATTAAAAAATATATTTTATATTAGGTTTATTATATTGAGTCTTAAATAAACACTGCTTTCATTACGACTCTCAACGCGCATTTCAATGAACCATGATGTAGTCTACAAAAAGATACTGAACTGTGATTGGCCGTTACTGGCCCGGGCGGGACAGTGACTGGCCAATCAACTTGCCCTGCATATGATTTTACTGGCCCGGGCCTACGGGCCATGCGTTATGTCGAACCCTGTGTGTGAATAGGATTGAAGTGCATATTCTCCTCTCAAAGTGCACCAGATTCGTGCATTTCAATGTAAAGGGTACAAAAAAAATCGGCAGGGGGGGCATGCCCCCGGACCCCCCTAGAGGGTTCGGGGACCACAGCACCGCTGCTGAAAAAAATCCTGCGGGAAACACTGGACCTACTGGACTCCATAGCGGTATCGATAAGCTCAAACGTTATTGATTTCTGGGTTTTGAATATAGCCGAACCAGGTCCATAGAGCCGGCTTTTGGAACGTAGACAGCGAAACTGCACGCACACAGGCTGGTGTGTGTGTGTGAGAGAGAGAGAGAGATAGAGATTCTGCTGGCTGCCGCACGCAGCTGCTCAAATGCAAATATAGCCGATCTATTTTGTGTGAGTTAGCGGGATTTTTTTTCTTCTAAAACACATGAATAAATAGCTTAGACTACTGAGCACCCCAATGAAATCCACTTGCCCGTTCGGGCAACCAAAGAGCAATCTCAACTTGCCCGAACATTATTTTCACTTGCCCCGGGAAAGCGGGCAACTGTTAATGTCAACCACTGGGTGTAAAGGTTACTGTTGTGTTAATTAAGTGGAACTCCCACCGACTGATTTGGTATGAATGCAGCACCCTAACAGTGAAGCACATAAACTGATTGATTAATGCCTCGATTCCAATGAGCAGTACAGTTCAGTTTGGTACAGTAAACTAATGCTAGATCTGGCTTGCGTTCCCACTTGTGACAGTATCCTGTGACCTGCTAATACATTCAATGAAGAGGAACAACGCCACACAGTTGACAAAAAGCTGCGCGCCAACTATTTTCTCAAAACACACGATTCTTCACTCTTGCAGAGGAGCATATGGTCTTGCAAGGAAATGAGGATTCTGTCTGAAGAAAAATACTTTGGTGGTATAGCCCAGCCCTACTGGCACTACACTTTTGTGTTGAACACTTGTACATTACACGTGGACTGACCCTCACAAGTAACTCTAGAAGACTCCACTCTGATGGATTACAGACTCTACATAGGGTCTAAACTGCTCTCTTACCCAGCAATAATATATCAAAAGTAGGGCTGCAACTAACGATTATTTCAATAATCGATGAATCGGTCGATTATTTTTTCGATTAATCGATGAATCGGATAAAAAAAGAAACATTTGTAAATGCCGCATCTTTATTCAAAAACTGAACATTACTTCAAATTCACAGTGTAGACTGTAGTGTCAAAACACCAGGTTATTGCTCCAATGTCCCGGAACTATTAAAAGTAATATTAAATGATAAAAAATTAAAAATAAACTTAACTGGGATAACACAAAAAAAATACATTTATATAGTATTTAAGGGATGTCCATGGTAAACCAGTCAACCGATAATATTTTTAACCGGTAAATACTAACGGTTAAAAAAATTAAATCGTCTTAATTTCTCTCAGATGACAGGAGATCGTTAATTTGTATTGATATTGATACCATTTTCAAGACTCCTTAACGATCAAAGTCTTTATTGATATCACAATTGATAATTTTCTATTATTGTGTTGAAATAGAACTTGTATTATTGCTTTAATTGCTGATAAGATCATAGCTCAAGATAGGACATTAAACAGGTCATAATTCCATCTTTACTATCTATTTTATATTGCTGGGAAAACAAGTTTCGCCAAAATCTCAAATTTCCTTTTTTTTGTGTTGCATTTGAACACATCAATCATATTACTGAGCCGGCCTGAACACATCACAGTTGACATGTTTGCTACTTTTTTTAAGCTAACTAGCTCTATATCCTTCCGATTTTAACATGGATTTAAAATCTGGATCACTATTTTTAACTGACGGGACTTTCTACACCGTTCGGTTGTGTGATTACTGCCGCTGCTTTGAATGACTGTTGATGCGCCGATGCCGACTCTCCGAGCACGTCTGCACACCGTCTGCAGCAGCAGCAGCTGACAGAGTTTTTTTGGATTAGACGGATACTGAGTTGAAGGAGTTTTTTTAAACCCAAAGGAAGCAAAGGTACAACACTTTTATATAGGCCTGCAGTCCAGTGTTAGATATGACCAAAATACAAGCTGTGGCCGCTCACACTATAGCTTTCCCGCACGTGAAGCGAGCCTTCACGTGCGGAAGGCTCGCTGTGGGCGTGCTTGAACCTGTCGGCGGCTGGATGTAAACAGTGCCGCGCCTGCAAGTGACTTATTAATCGCGCGACTCAACGAATCGATGACCAAATTCGTTGCCAACGCTTTTAGTAATCGATTTTAATCGATTTTATCGATTCGTTGTTGCAGCCCTAATCAAAAGGCAGACTGCATGCTGTAACCAATATACACTATATGGTCTGAAGCAAGGTTTAATATCCATATGAGAAATGTTTCATGGTGTACACAGTTCCTCAAAATCAACTAGCGATGCACCGAATATTCGGCCACCGAAAAAGTTTGTCCGAAAATGGCAAAATAAGTCATTTTCGGTTTCGGCCCGAAACAGTTAAAAAGCCAAACAACATTACGGAAAATTGTCGAACTAAATGACACTAAGGAAATATGTTTTTAAAAGAGCTGCGCGCTAGTAAACAAGGAAATGGCAGTAAAGAGAGACGTAACCGTGTATGCGAGTCCACATCTCTTTGTGAGTGCGCAGCAGGAGCAGTTTGGAGCGTGCATGAAAATGTCAGAGTCCAGTGTGGGAGCATTTTTTCAAACTGGATGAAACACTGCGCAGACAGTGCAATGCTTTATCAGGGTATCTGCAGGTTTCAGCATGTCAAATTTAAGACTTTTTAAGACCTTTTTAATACCACCTTGAATGAAATTTAAGACCTAAAACACAATACATATAGGCGATATTTGGGGGGTCCAGCTGTATTACAACCGAAGTATAGCTTGTGTGTCACTCAATGATACTCATTCAAGTTTACTTTTTGTCTGTTTATTTAACATAAAGTGATACTCATCAGAAGCTAGGAAGAAAGTAGCCTCTCTCAGGGTATCTGCACATTTTAAGACCTCTAATGAACACCAATACCTTGGCAAATCTACAAACTACACTACAGTATATGCTCTGTAAAGAGTTTTTTTAAGTTTGAATATCAAATATTCAATGCACTTTAGCTAACAACTGCTGTCTAATTACAGAAAATAAAAAATGTTCAGCAGTCTGAATGAAGACAATGTCCCCCCGCATTTACCATCAAATAAATATAAGATCCCTGTAAAGGCAACGCTCTATAATAGGTTGAAAAGGTGGTAATGATGGGTTTCATTACCACCTTTTCAACCTATTATAGAGCTGTATCAATTGATTTACATTTTCTGATAAACCAGTCACAAGAACAGTTTAATCAATAAAAAAATGTGTTAGCTGCAGCATGCAGTATTAGAATGAAATACAAAAATCTGGTTATTTATGGGGAAGAATGTCCTTCGAATTTTAATTAGCCTACTTATTCAATAAACAACAAACTTAGTCCATTAACTTTATTTTTCAGAACTTGTGGCAGAAACTATTTAAAAATTGGTTCCACAGGTGAATGATTTTGCACTTTCAAAATCGGGAAATAGGTTACTGTAAAGTAGGCATAGCCTATACTGTATACAGGTTCGCATGACTGGGGGATGCCCACGGGACCAGCGTTAATTTGCGAAATGTTTTATTTTCTTCATATTGTTGCAGGCGGCCAGGTTAATAAACTGCGGGTATTAGGGTTGTACCGATTGGTGATGGAAATGTAGGCTACTGTCTGCGATTGACGGGACGATCGGCAATAGTTCTTAACTAGCCGTCAGAGAGCGAGGGCAGAGTGGAGAGAAAGAAAGCAACAGACAGAGAAGCAGAGACTCGCGTCTCACTCTGTGAGCTCACGGCAACGCGACCCGAATGACCGTCTGATGAGCAGCTATTAATTAATAAATATAGATAAATAAACATTTTTACTAAACACAATAAATCAGTTTGTTTCTGTGTGATTTGCGTTTGGGTCAGTAGCCTACCTACATCGCCAGCGGGCGGGTGGTTGCACACCTACGGAGTAGTGGCAGTGTGTGGTCGCGGGGTGAATAAAGCCAGCCATGATATTTGTCGTCCACCCTCCACCTCTCACTGAATGTATAATAGCAGGGCATGCATTTCACTGGGTCGTTCTCCCCTTTCTTGCTTTCACGCGACCGACTTCAAATTCGGAGGCAGGGGACACATTCTTCTTCTATGCTACGTTTATATGCGGATCACAGCCACACACGGCCGTACTGCCTCTAGCGTAGTGTCGGACTTTTATATGAGCAGTTAGTTAGAAAGTAGCATCTCCTTCTCGGAAAGTCGCGGAAGAAAAAAAATATATAACATTGAATAGTCCTGCCCCGACAAATTTAAGACCTTTGAGTAATGGATTTAAGACCAGCATATCAAATTTCTAATGAATTTAAGACTTTTTAAGGCCTTAATTTTAGATACATGAATTTAAGACTTTTTAAGACTTTTAAGACTTCCGCGGACACCCTGTTTATGCAGCATAAAGTTAAAACGCTCGTCCAAAACTGATGTTTAATCACCATAGAAACACAAAAGCCTTGCGCGAGCGAAGCAGCGATTCATCCGGTGAAACTCTGTGACAGTTGGAAACGGTGTCCTTCACAGTGACACCTCGCCGGTGAGGGCCGCCGCGCAAAAAAAACTTTAGTTTGACAGCTAAAATGATAACCGGAAGCCATCCTGTCCGTTAGCAGCGCTAACAGACAGGATAGCTCCTACGGTCTGATTGCATTTCTCGAGCCTCAATACACAGAGCCATGTCGGCAAACTGACAGCGCAACTAAATATATGTCCAGCGAGCCGCCTTCCCCCGTTAGTTTCAGTCTACAGACGAAAAAGTTACAATCACCTCCTAAGCATGGACATCGTTTAAAGCCAATCATTGTTATGATCAGGGCTTTGATGCAAATTCTGAAGTCTGAACATTACGGTGGCAGCTGTGGTGCAGTTTTCTTTTTAGAGCTACTCAACCTGCACTGCACTGCAAAAAATGAAGAAAGGCAATAAGTCGATCTTTTTGTAGATTCATCCTCATATAAGTCAAGGTAAAAATCAGTGAGTGGTTCACAAATTCATTCATAGTAAAATATAAATTTTACTCTTAGATTTGAAGGTTTTACTGTTTACTTATTTATTTAGGGTTGTTTTTAGTTGTAGGCTATGTTTGAGGAGAACATTTGGGAGTTCATGTATGCAATGTTGAAATAATTGACTAAATAATAAACTAAACTGCAAAAGCCTCTTTCGGTATTCGGTTTCGGCCTTTCGGCCAATTGTTTAATTTTATTCGGTTTCGGCCAAGAATTTTCATTTCGGTGCATCCCTAAAATCAACACCATTGAGCTCTTGAGTTTCAATAGTCACCATTGCCTGCAGGACAAAACCAAACCACCATAGCATGCACTGGTCAGGTAGAATAGAAGCGTAGTGCTCTTTCCTCCTTTTCCATACTTCTTGCCATTGAGGTGTTAATCCCATGTGTTTTAGAGTGTTCATGTGTGAGAGTATATATAAGTGTTACCTGTGTAAGAGCGGAGCACTCCACATATTTGACAGCCTTGAGGTCTCTGGCCAGCTTCTCTGCTGTCTCTGGAGTGATGGGCTTCTGCTTGTTCTTGGCCAGTTTCTCTATAGTGGACGGGTCGTCCCGCAAGTCAATCTGAGTCCCCACTAACAGGAAGGGGGTCTTTGGACAGTGGTGGGTGATCTCTGGAACCCACTGGATACACAAACACAGGAGAAAGCAAACGCTCAACACACTGTGCTGCAAGTGACCGGCAACTACAAAGCTTGTCAAAAATAATAAAAAAGAGACATCTTTCTAGTACAAGCTGTTGTTGTTAAAAGGTGGGCTAAGCGATTCTGACCTTTAAGGGAGGACTTAATAATTATAGTATTTCTAAAGATGAAACAAGAATAAACACATCCATATTTCCAAATGGAGAGCATAAGAAAAAAGGGAGGGCTAGACTTGCCTTTTCTTTGACATTTTCAAAGGAGGAAGGGGACACGACGGAGAAACAGACGAGGAAGACGTCGGTCTGGGGATAACTCAGAGGTCGTAACCTGTCGTAGTCTTCCTGACCTGGAGAAATCACACAAAAACACAGTCAGTATTGAATAGTTATAAGTAATGAATGATCAAATATGAATTGAATGTGAAAATGCATACACCCCCCCCTACATATCAATTAATGTCAAAGCAACACTACATACTGTATATACTGCCAATGGCTTAATGTGATATACATACCAGCTGTATCAAACAAGCCCAGAGTATAGGGCTCGCCTCCGATCATTACAGTTACAGCATAGTTATCAAAAACCTACAACAGACAGAAAAAAAAACAATGGTTAACAATTTATATCCTCAATCCTGATGACGGCTGTGTTCCAATCCCCATACTTCCTTGCTATTGAGTATGAGAGGTAAAGATTTAAGATGTCCCAATTATTGTGGTCGAATGCAGCATGCTGAAAAATACCAGGATGTCCTACTACATCCTGTCGTTACGCTACGTTTGGAAATGTGCTTTTTTTTTTTGGCGATTCTGATGCATATTCCACTGCACATCTGAAGTTAAGTCACATCAACTGAGCCTCAGAGTGATGAAACCAGCGATGGGACGGATATATTAGCAAGAGGCAAATTCAAGGCACAATGTTATGATGAAATAAATAAGTAATAGTACCAGAAATGTGCCTACTGCATGTAAACTACATCCTTTTTATTGTCAGCTGTAATATGTGGAATAGTTCAAAGAAAGAGTTTGTGATTTGGAACGCAGGGTTGTGTTTTCCCTACAAATAATGTTGAGATATAAATACACATTTAATTGAGCGTTATTGTGTGTCATTTTAATTCCAGACCTTTTTAACTGACCATCGTCATGCATTAGGTTTTAGCTGAAACAGTTTGAAAATGTTAAGCGAGTTGTATTCAAAAATGAACTTGGATCACGCAGCAGAATCATCAGTGATGCTAGCTAAAAATAATAGCTTTTTCTAAATTCAGCCTATTGAGTTTATAGTGTAATCTCTTTTGTGTTATTGTCTCTTAAAGACAATAACACAAAAGAAAACAACAACAATGAAGGACAACAATAACAGATAGCGAGATAATTAAGCAACACCAAATGAATAAAACAAACACGACATGAGCAAAATAACATAATCCAATAAATTCCTAAATCAATTTCTTGTGCAGCAAGCTAACACACTAGCCTGGCACCGCCCGCCTACATGCTTCCGCTCATTAGTGGGTTCTATTCAGCCAGATTTCTGCCAGTCCAATCAGCGAACAGAAGGAGTGGCTCAGAAGCCGGCGCATGACATACGTCAAGACCAAACGTTATGCGATTGGTTGGCAGATCAAGAGTGGCGCTGGGCAGATCCAATAGTTTTAAACTTCAACAGACACCCACCTTCAAGTGAGGGAACGTTTGTTAATTGAGCAATTCCAGACTTTCTGTACAAATGAAATTAAGTACGATGGTCTGGTAGGACCATGCTACTAACACAGACGGTAGCAGGAGTAATTTAAACACTATGAAATCAACTAACTCTCAAATAACTTCATCACAATTACAAAATACATTTACAAAGGTGGGACATATAAGGTTGCATGGGAATGAGTGTTGAAGCATGCAGTGGCTAATAGATAGAACAGGAGTCTCAGTCAACACACTTACCGTAGGAACATATTCAGAGGGGAACTTGTTTGTGGTGTAGGAGATGAGCAGGCAGGTTTTACCCACAGCACCGTCCCCCACTACAACACACTTGATGGTCTGCATAGCTGCGTTTTACAGTCTCCGCTACTCATTCAAGATCTGGAACACACAGAGAAATAGAAAGGAAACTTCAGACGTTGACAGTGGCATTGCTATTGGCTGAACAAACTGTGAAATCAGGTCAAGCAAAGGTCATAACTTGCCTATTGATTATTCACCCTTGTTGGCATTCACACATTTGAAATATGAAACACAAAACAACAATGGCATTAGGGACTGTACCCAGAGCCAAAGCTGTAAATTCAATGTTATTATTGTTGTCAACTAATGACAACAATAATAACATTGTGTGCAGCATAGAATTTTATGTGAAAAGGAAGAACACTTGATTGAGGGAAAACAGATTGGCGAGCTAATCAATACTTGGTGACGTCTAAACTGGGTCAATATTCAGACTGAAGCAGGGCTCTAGACTGCGACCAAATGCTCGCATTTTGCGACCATTTTTGGAGACAGTGCGAGTAGTTTTTAAAACTAGGGGCACGTGCGCGAACGGAAAATTCGCCGACATTTGTATCATTATTATTAGTACTTAGAGAGAGAGAGAGAGAGAGACAGAGAGAGAGAGAGAGAGAGAGAGAGAGAAGTCCGCGAGTGATCAGTTAAACGATCAACAGCGCGGATCACGTAACCTACTCTCATCTCAGTGTCCCGCTGTCGTCACGTCTTTAACATGTTGCCAACTGGTGACTTTTTCCGCTATACCTGCCGACTTTCCGCCATAGAGATAAGGCTGTTAGATTTATTTTTTAACCGCGCGCTCAAGAGCAGAGTAGCAACGGAGCTGTCTACTCCTCACCGCTGACAGCACTCAGTCACACGGGCAGTCTGATAGAAACCCCCTGCCACCTGCAGCAGCCAGCAGACAAAACCGTGTGTCAGGGGACGTTTGTGAACACGAAAATTGTTTGATATGTCCACATTCAATAGGCCACTGCATATCTATAAAAAGCTAACCTTGTAGTAATATGGCATCAAAAAAAGTGTGTAAAGTGAGTTTGTAAATATGTAAATAGGCCTAGTTCATTTGTAAACTACCTGGTCAGCATTTTCTGTTCATTTTGCCTCTTTCAGAATAGCATAGGCTATAATGCAAATTAGTTGATAATGTCACCTAGCTCCTACTAGTTACTTTTGGGCCAATAACTAGGCTATTTTCCTGGAGTCAGCAGAGATAGAGTAGGAAAAATCAGAGGGCTTGGATGTAGAGGTGGTTGTGGTGAAAATGGGCACAAAAAAAAGGAAAAAGGAATGTCTGAAGAATTTCACATGGTGATGCAAAATCGAAAACACAATGAACTGTATCATCTGTTGTCAGTGTGGTCCAAAACATGCTGGCAATACAATATCAATAGGCCTAATATAGTTAAAATTGGGAAACATTTTAATAGATGCGTTGCAGGTCTATTTAATGTTTGCCCCTAAATTTTCTGCTTGCGCCCCTAAAAATTCTGAGTTAGGGGCGCCAGTGCTCCTAGTAAAATAGGTTAGTCTGGAGCCCTGGACTGAAGGCCTGCACTAATAAACATGTAGTTCATGTTTAAAGCATCTTTAAACTTAAAGATTTGGATGAACAGATAACCCTGGTTTGATCATGAAATCTGACAAACGAATCATCACGTCACCAGATACCTCTCTGCTCCACTACCGTGGCGGATTGGAGAAGAACCAGACAGGCATCTGGTGGGATACTGACTGACGTATGAAGAAAAACACAGATTTATAAAAGTTATGATGCTACTAGACATAATAAATAAAACAAGCCATTGCACAGCCGACTAGCACACCAAGACAAGCTCACTAAACTAATCATTTGAAAAAAACATCCTTCTCCTAAGAGCTAAGGATGATGAGAAATTATTTCCCCCAGACACTGAATATGTAGATATTGCAGGTTCATCTTTTGTCTTTCACAGTCAAGACGGTTTTGCTTCTAAATACAAAGCATTAGTTCCCTTTACCAAACAAAGGCTCTACTTGGGCGGCCCAGGTAGACTGAGTACAACCCAGGTAGATAAAATCCATAATCCATTATCTAAATCTAAAAATAAGTTGATAGTTGGAGTTAAAGTGCCTCATGCACCCAGTTTAAGTGTAGCCTAAAGTCGAATAAAAGTAATTCCACCGCAATGTCTCGCTACTTCTTCCCCTGCAAAGTGGATCGGGCAGCTAAAGCTAGTTAGCTTAGACGAGCCAAAATATTGGCACTTGCATATGGAGACCAGCACGCTCGGGCAAAGAAGCTGACAAACAACAGAACTCTTGTGAGAGATGTACCCTTAATTTGTCAAATAAAGAACCTGTCAAAAAATGGCAATGCTATTAAGACACTCATACAGCCTCTGGGATAAATAAAATAGGAAAAAAAATGTCCAGTTATATGGTGATGTGTTCAAGTGCTGTTGGTTAAAATGAAAATTTGGTGGAGATAGCTCATTGGCCCTCATTTATCAATCTTGCGTAGACCAGAAAAATGGGTGTACGTACATTTCCACGCAAATCTCGGCATTTATCAATATGGACGTGAGCGTAGGGTACGCTCAAATCCCACGCCAGCTCTCAGCTCGTGTACGCAAATTTGAAAACAGCATGGACTCGCAGTGCAGGCTGTGCCGGGTAGCCGATGACTTTGTTGGACAATTATTAGAAGGTAATACAAATGCAGTGCAAATAAGACCGAAATAAAGATATTAATCACTTAAAAATGAGCAGCTTATGGTGTGCAACTGAGTAGGAGAGCTGATTCAATAGTGCGCACACCGGCCACTTAGGAGGGCTGCATGGGACTGCGTAAGGGCAGTTGTCTCCGTCTTGGAGCAGCTGGGGGGACACTGAGGCACGGGGGCTGCATTCATTCAAAATGTTAGCCTAAGTATTAAATATGTAGTAGACATACACTGCTCTTTATGATACAGAAAAATACACGGCACAACATTCAGCTTAACATTTTATTTATTTGACGCACTTTTTAGATGTTAGTTCCTCTTTTAATGTGTCATTGATGCTAAAGCGAGCAATTTATTTCCACCGTTAACCGGCACGTTGTTCCTATCTGCTAGTGGAGCAGGACGGTGGGCGCTCTCACAGCTGATCGTTGCCGGGTCGGCTTGTGCAGCTGACGGCCGGGCTGACCACTCGTGCCAAGCGCATGCTGTCATACAAACGCAAAATGTGTTATTTTTAGTTTTTAAAACCCTGTTGAATAGTGCTATCTAAAAGGGCCAATACATTCTAATCATTCAAATCTCTGCAGACGTGTATTTATTTTATGGGGACCATTATCGGACAGTTGGTCTTTTTCTCCTCCACCACTTATATTATGCCCGCAGCCCCGCACCCCCAGTTGGTTGCATTTCAGAACAGCAACACGCTTTTTTTAGTGGCGAATTTGAGTCAACACCAACGCTGTTGACCGCAGCAGTTATTTCCTTCCTAACTGCTGCCTTCTGTCGTTCTTTGATGCTGCTTGTAGGCTAATGCTCCGAAAAGAAACTCTTTTTTTCTACTTTCGCTGTTATTCTGTCAATTTCTACTTCAGGGAAGTGCCGTATTGCGCATATCCATGTCGTAAAACCTCTGGACGAGGCCTCTAAACTGAGAAAATATAGGGGCGTGATACGCTCGTCTTCATCCGCCGAATTTATCAATAATGGCCATGGCGTACGCTGAGATTGGCGAGATACGCCTGTTTGATAAATACCACGCGACACCTGGCGTAGGGAGGTATTTGCGCCAGAATCTGCACCAGTTTCCACGCAAAATTGATAAATGAGGGCCATTGTGATTTGTTCAATGGAATCTCGTAAAATTTGTTAGGCGAGAAACTAAAACAAAAAGGCTGCAGCTGCTGCTGAAGTAGTAAATACAAGAAATAAAATTATAAAATGGCCAACCCGATTTAAAAGGTATCAAATATTGCATACCACCCTACCATATAATCTGCTTTGTTTTATATAACTAGGTAGGCTCAATTCCTTTCTAAATTGTTATTATAACGTCATTGACTCATTGTGTATCAATAAATGTTTCATAAACCTTTGACCAATTTAGTACTGCACCCCACCATAACACACCATCACACTCTGTGCCACCCAACACCAAAAGTGAATTCTCAACCTGTGGGAAGGGCTGTTAACTGTGTTCAAAACATTACAGACGGATGTGATTGTTGCTGTAGATTATTATGAGTTTAACAGAAGGAGGCTGCTGCACATGTCATTGACATTAACCCCACTAGTAGCTGTGGAGGAAGCCTGTACCCTCTACAATATGTCTTCATGAGCAGTCCAGGAGAACAATGTGCTCCCATTCCCCAGAGACACACGCTTTCATTCACAGTTGTTGAACCTAACTGTTGTGGACGAGGCTTCTACTGGGTTGTACCACTTAAGTGCTGAGAGGACGGGATAGTGTCTCCTATAAACTTCTTATTGGCAGTTGCAGTTACACAAGCAAAAAGAAGTGCATCCTGTGAGCTGACATGAGTGAGAGTTGTGAATGAAATCACTAGGGCTGGTCTGAATACCATTTTACAGGCTCCGAATACTGAATTGAGCTTTGAATACTAGCTTAACAAAAAAGTATTCGAAAAATTCGGGTCAGCCCTAGAAATCACTCCACTGGAAATGTGATACATAGGCTTCCTTATGATGCACCGCAAGGAACGTGGCACAGACATGCCAAATTGTTAGAGCATTTATGGAGAAAAGTGCATTGGGATTATTTAATACTAATTGTGTAGTAAAATAACACCGATCAGCAAGAAAACTAATCGAGACTTAAGGTGTCAGGACGTGTATTTATTTCCTAATGCATATAATTATGAAACACATTTTAACTGGATTGTCAACTGTTCATAATTACTAAGTACTAAAACTATGGTTAAGGCTTAAAACGTAACCATAGTATTTAAGCAAGACAATCAATTATCAATTGCTGACTTTTGGTTAAGATTCAAACTTGAATGTGAATGTGTGTATGGTATAAACATGCTTATAATTTGTACTCATAATTCAGGGCTTTCACAGAATCTCTTCAAGTGAAGTAACCACATTAAGCAACATCTGATCAACAGTTTAAACCAGCCCTTACTGGATTGTGTATTGGGGTGATTTTCCAACACACAAAATAAAACTGGTCTGTGCCCTGGGCAGCAACTAAACCAGTTTATGAGTATGGGAAGCCCCTACCATTGTATGTTTTTTGTTGCACTGCATGGTGATCACAGTTTCATCCATACAACAGTGTGTGAACTCAGGTACCATACTGCCTCAAAGGGCCAATGTGTTTATCATTGAACAATATGTAACCGTAGAAAATCTATAAACGTATTCTAATAGGAGTACAATTCTGAAAGCGTTGCCAGTCTGTGAGCTAAACAGTGCAGTAAGCTGATGAACATGGGCAACAGAGGGTGGCTGCTGCAATAATGCTGCTAGACGTAATCCACGCATTTGTGCGTGCCTTGTAGGCCAACAAGCACTGTGGGGACAGGCCAGCTTAAAGGCTAGTGCTGAAAGGAGCTGCAATTCAGTTGAATGTGACAGTGTCCCCGAAACCTAAAGCTCCTCATTTGAAATCGACTATATACCTCACACTGCATACAGTAAGACGCTTTCCAAGACTTTGATGAGATCATCAGACGATACATCTCAAGGGGCTTATCCTTAAAGGTGCAGTGTGTAATATGACATCGTTAA
This sequence comes from Hyperoplus lanceolatus, assembly GCA_026929865.2. Lineage (NCBI taxonomy): Eukaryota > Metazoa > Chordata > Actinopteri > Uranoscopiformes > Ammodytidae > Hyperoplus > Hyperoplus lanceolatus. The sequence continues at coordinate 22,157,716 of CM049396.1, forward strand.
GTAAGTTCTAGAAAGTTCTAGAATGCAACGCTCCCTGGGTAACCCCAACCCTATAGAATAATAACAGAAGCTACAGTGGCCTTCAAGGACAAGAACAATTCTAAATTTTAAACAATGCACCTGATGACATTCCAACTATGACACTTTCAAGATGGTGGCACTAGGCCTTGGTCCAAAATATGCAGAAATATGGACATATATGAGACCCTTTCTAAGGGAAAAATAAATAATTATAAAAAAAAAATTCAGCTATTATGCACTAAATTAAATGTACTTATGGATATTATAATTACTTTCTACAAAATCTGCTAGGAAATAAAACCCAAAATTCTACACGCTGCAGGTTTAAATAAAAAATTTAACGATAAGCCTTTCTGTTGAAAACAAAAACTTGGACCAAAGCAGTTTCAGGCAGTCAGGCTGCCACTGGCTTTTCCAGATTCATAAGAAACAAAGACTCAAAATTCGAGAGAAAAAATCATGAACATTCGCCGTTTGAAAACCCTGACACAAGCAAGCTCCAAGTCAAAGACATATCCCAAGCATTTACTTTAAGAACGACATCAAATATAACAAGAAGACCAACAATGTTATTAGGGCCCCCCCCTCCCTATTCTTTTTATTCTTATTATTCTTCCCACACTTCTCCTTTCCCACCATCAAATTAAAATATTCCCTTTACCTCAAAAATTTAATTATCATTTCAGATTTGATCTCAAAATTCCCCCTATCAAAAACTTTTTAAAATCATCTCAAAAATTTAAATAAATTTAAAATTAATGCCAACAATAAATCAATTTATTCATTCAAAATCAACAATCCATTTGGATTTGTGCCTAAAACCCAACCATCTTTTCCATTTACAATAGTCCTAGAGTTTTTATCAACAAACCACTTCTCAAATACAAAACCCTTCCGATTAAATTCAAAATTTCAAACTTACAGAGAACCAATCTTTTGTCAATTAATACTCCTCATAAATTTAATTCATCATACTCATGTTTATATAGCTGCACCAAATTACAACCCCAAATTATCTTTCACCCCACAAAATCTTGAACCCGCCCCAAAATCAACAAATCTTTAAATTAAATATTGAAAAGTTAATAACAGTTCATAACTCCTTAACCATATCCTATCATCATCAAACTTCTGGTATGTCAAATCATTTATTCCCCTTTAACTTATCCGATTAACCATAGGGGCCCACAGGCGGGGCTTAATAAAGTTATAACTCCTTAACCATATCCTATCATCATCAAACTTTGTATGTGCAGAATATTGTAATTCCCCTTTAACTTATCCATTAACCATACCACAGGGCGGGCTTAATAAAGTTCATAACTCCTTAACCATAGTCCTATCATCATCAAACTTCTGTATGTGCAAATCATGTTAATTCCCCCTTAATTATCCGATTAACCCATAGGGGGCCACAGGGCGGGCTTAATAAACTTGATAACTCCTTAACCATATCCTATCATCATCAAACTTTTATGTGCAAATCATTTTTCCCTCTATTATCCATTAACCATAGGGCCCAAGGCGGGGCTTAATAACACTTCCATAATCCTTAACCATATCCTATCATCATAAACTTCTGTATGTCAAATATTGTATTCCCTTCAAACTTATCTTTTAACCCATAGCCCACAGGGGCTATCCAAAATTCCATAACTCCTTAACCATATCCTATCATCATAAACTTATTGTGTGTCAGAATCATTGTTCATACCTCAATTATCCATTACCATAGCCTATCCACAAATTCATAACTCCTTAACCATATCCTATCATCATAAACTTCTGTGTGTCAGAATCATTGTATTCCCACTATCAATTAACATAGGCACAGTATCCAAAATTATAACTCCTACTTCCTATCATCATCAAACTTTTATTCAGAATCATTTAATTCCTCAACTTATCCCCATACAAAATTAAATTTATCATTTATCACCCAAACTTTACAAATTAATCCCGACTTATCCGATAATAATCATAAAAACTCCTAACATATTACATCATCAAACTTCTTATTCAAATATCTGTATCCATAACCATACATCACAAATTCATAACCCACTTTATCATCATCAAACTTCTGTATATCAATCATTTAATTCTAAACTTTCGATAACCATAGCCCCTATCCACAAATTTCCATAACTCCTTAACATACCTACATCATCAAACTTTTATTACAGAATCATGTGGTAAGTCCCTCGAGCTATCGCGAGAACCCATAGGGGCCGCCTATCCACAAATGGCCTAACTCCTTAACCGTAGGTCCTATCATCATCAAACTTGCTGGGTATGTGCAGAAGTCATGTGGTAGCATGTCCCTCAAGCTTATCCGAGAACCCAGGGGGCCGCCTATCCAAAATCCATAACAAACCCCAAGGAGGGACCCCTCCCGCGCCGGACGCCGGGGCGGGCCCGTTCACCGTGTTTTATTTGTATTACATTACTGTCCTCGGGAATTATGACATGTCTGCATATGCGTTTATTACATTGTTACCAAAAGTATTGTAGCGTGAACGTGTAATCTTTACTCCCTGCACAACAAAATACTTTGAAAGGATGGCTCGGAGATTGCTAGAGCAGAAAGCTTGATGTATTAGCCTAGCTGCTGTATTTCGGCCACATCCACGGCCTCAGTCTGGCCTAATTTCCTGCCGGCTGTTGAAACCAACGATGTATTTACAATCTAAGCTGTTCCTCTTTTTTCACCCAGTCTGCATTGTGAACATTTATCAGAGCACCCAAACATTACAGTGTAAAGCTATCAGAGACCCTGCTTGCAAAGTTGCAATTTAAGACTGCTAACCTAGCGTTTGTTACGACTGTTTATTCCGTTCGTCAACCAGCTAACCGCTAGCTAGTAAATATTTACATTGGGTTTTATTACCGAATTTGCTTAGAGGCAACGATATATAAACTACCATTTGGCGAACGCCCCCAATACACCCACTGCAAACTATGGTTGCTAGTACACAGCCCCAATGCGTTTATTTACAAGCCGCTTGGACGTTACAGACTCCGTCTGCTTACTTTGCTAACTAATAGCTATCCTCCCCCATTAGCTTGATAGCTAACCTTAGCGGATGCTGCTCCTGAATGCGATACCTAATTAGACAATTAAAGTATATGTACTACATACGTACATCATATATGTTGTTAACAGCATTCAAACTAAAAACTAACCCCAGTTAGGTTCCAAAAATACAAAACAAAATATTTTTCCGTACCGTATCCTCTATTTGTGTCTTTACGCCGGGCGTTGGCAGCTCCGCGCTAGGGGCTTCCCAGTCATCAGAACAGGGACACGTTGCGTGCGTACTGAAGTACTACGTAATCACGTTAATCGATTTCACTACAAGCCTCTTTTTTAAACTAAATCGTGGTTTAACCACTACTCTAAAAGGTATGTGATTCAAATATTGAAGTTGTAAATTAGTGTAGTTTAAAATCAAAACTAGTTAAACTGCTGAATATTAATGTAAATCACAGCTCAATAGGGTTGGTAAATGAAGTCAGCCCATTTGATGTGGAAAGTTCCAAGTTACAAAAAGCTTCATTACACAAATGTAAATGTTATAGCAAACTTGGTTAGAAATACAGTATATGTCACAATGTTTACAGACTGCACGCAGTGCTTTCGTTGTGCTCCACGTTTCCATTTTAATAGATTTGCTTTCATGCTGCACAACTATCACTGACTAACATTACAGGAAAAAGGTCAGACAACAATATCAAACAAGTTCTTTAACAACATTAATACAATTATGCACTTTATCCTGTTATACTGAAGGAGCTGTGAGTTTGACCTACATTAATAGACTGCATTTGAGTGGTCTGCCACTAGATGGCATTTACAGCTCAATGAAGCATATACTCATGAAATCAACTGTGGGTTTAATGGAATAAGTTCAAATACAGACAACAGCTTTAAGAAAAAGAAAACTTTATTCTCAAAATGGAACCATGTGGTATAAAGAAACAATTACAATATTCATGTTGTATAAACCTGAACAAAAAACACAAAAAAGAAAAACAAAGAAAAAGATTGCTAGGCATCCATGGTCCTAAGTAGTGACAACACTCTGCAGCAAGGTGATGTTGTCTCCTTTCAACATGATCCTCCCTGGGAGACAGAGGGACAAACACAGGAGGAGGTGGATCAGAAGAGCAGGAGGATGGATGGAAGACATACAAAGTGTCAGTTCACTTCCTCACAGAGCACTGAGTGTCAATCAAGTTTCCTAAAGATGATTGGGTTACAGGGGTCGGCAACGAATGAGTCTGCCATTATCAACAATAAGCTAAATAGTAAGTTTAATTATAACACTGCATGCATCCAGTAGGTGTGGGCGATACAGCCGAACATTTATATCACAGTATTTTCAATGTTTTGAATTGTCAATCTATCATATCACGGTTTAACTTTTTTTTGCGTAGCCTAAATAATAGTTAGAGTAGCCTGGCCTATCTAATTATATGAATTAACGTAATAAGTTAATATAATAGGGGTGGGAAAAATAATCCATTCTCCGATGCATCGCGATTCTCTCTCTCGAACGGTTCCGAATCGATTCAGATAAGTTAATAATCATAATTTAATTTAATTTGTTTTAATTCGATTCGTAAATACTAGTACTTCTTGCGCCACTGCGCATGCACACCACACACGTGCGAGTGTAACAAAAGTGGCGACAAAAAGGCTGAGAGCAGCAAACCCATATGACCTGAACCGGCTTTATTTCTGCTTACGTTTTTGTATGAGAGCTGAATTCCAAGCCATACTTTTTGCACAATGTGTTCAAATGACATAGAAAATAATAGAATATAAATCCTATAGAAACATGATTTACAAGATAAGAAAGAAAATACAACTGAATTGGTTTAGTTTTTACATACTTCCATATTGTGTTGAAATGCAAGCTGCATTGATTACTGCACTGCTCATAGAAAGTCATATTTGTGACAAGAAAAGCTTTTTCTCAAACTCAGATGTGTATATAAATATATTTTTGAAAATCTCACATGGGTATGTATGTACACAACATTTTTTGCATCGAGATGCATTTTTGAATCGAATCGTGAGGTGATAGGAGATTCCCACTCCTAATAAGTCAATGTAATATTTTCCAACAGAAACATGGTAAGGTTGCATGCATTCTTAACACTAAAGATCTTGAAATTAACAGGCTAAACAAACTTCAGCTGCCAATTCGGCCTGCTCCCCTTGTTAATGAGTTGTTTTTATGTCAATGGGACTTCCATGTAAAATGAAAAAAGCGTAAATTCCCTAATATTGTTCCATCTCTTACTATTCCTATCATGAGATTTAGCAGCAGTAAACCATGCATTGAATGTCACCTGTGGGTTTTCAGGGCGATGAATTTATTGAATCCCTAAAAACTAAACTTGATGGATCCCTTACTAGTGAGTGCGGCTCATAGATTCAACCCACGGATGGAGCCGCCTGAACCATGTGCACTGTAGGAGAGGTGCATGGGAGCGCAAAGCCTCACCAATCAAACAAGACAGCCACAGGCCACATACAAAGCCTGAGCATTTACAGTGATTTCAAATGCTGCTGAGAGGGTATTGCTTATTGACAGTGTGACAATGATTATGCTGCAGTGTGCCAGTAGTGGCATAATCTTAGTCTGTGTGAAAGTATCAAATGTGCTGATGATCATACATACAAAGCAATGCAGAGCAAAGCTAAACAGTATCAATGTAAGGTGCTCTTACCCAGTGGCTTTCTGTTCTTAGTCTTCATGTGGACTTCCTCAGCATCGTCCAGAACCAGGTTCATGTACTCGTCAAAGCCCTAAGACAGGGAGGAAACAGTCAGCTAGTGGGCCTCATTCAGGAACTATTTTCAGATTCTTAACCTAAATTTCTCATTCTTCTGTGAGGCTTGCACAGAGTTTAATGAACTCCACCCCTTCACACATTAGAGCAGCAAACAGCAAATGATCAAATAGCAATTTTTCCATAGGGAACCATTGGCTTACGCACGTAGATGCGTTACTCGCGCTAAAGCAACATTTTAGCAGCGTATGAGCCGTGTATATACGCACCTAACGCCCCTACGCGTGGAGTTAAATTTTTTTTACTTTTTACGCTCCTGCGCATGACGATTAGCCGCGTTGGCCAATCAGCGTTGGGCTTGAACCGACGTCACATACCTTGGCACGGTAAGACAAAAGTATACACAGAGGCTGAGAAACACTGAGGAGGAAAATGTATTGCAGGCTAGGGCTGGCCCGAATTATTCGAATATTCGAATACTCGTTCGGAAAATTAGTATTCGGAGCTTAAATTAGTATTCGGAGCTTCGTTTTTTTTTTTTTTTTTTTTTTTTTTTTTGAGAAAATGTAATGAATGGTGTGCTTGTTGTTGTAACTGGGCGACTTCATTGTCCAGTAGGTCTCGCATTATACAATGGTGCCATCTACTGGATCCATTTGGAACGGCAGAACCACCTTTGAACTTTGACCTAGTTGGCTGCTGACCTTTTCAAAGCCGGTGATACACGGTGATACACCAGCTGTATGCTACGTGACGTTACCAGAGCGAGGGATGCAAACTATAAGCGACACCAAGCAGAGAAGCGAGAGAGGTGGAGGAAGAATAGATAACTTGTTTCCATTAACTTTATAACACAACATTAGCGGGATCTCGGGAGGAAAAGTAATGCTTAGCTAAATGCTAACCTTAGCTTAGCTGTATGTTTACGTACAGCACCGCACCCATAAACTGTGACTGGCTTGTTGCAGAGCGTGAACGTCTTGGCAATACCCGGTCAATATAATGGATATAATATGGACACATAAGACAATCAATAATTCGGTACTTGTTATGGATTTATTGTACAAATTCCTTGAAAACAAAGATGCACATTCCAGGATGAATTGAAAAGCTCCCGTTACGTAAGGGCTGAGATCGCAGAGAGGACAGCTGATTTGGACAGCTGTTCGCGTCCACGGGGAAAAAGTAAGCAACTCCAACTTACTTAGGCCTATTAATTAACGTTCAAAAGCTATTAAATCTTCAACAAAATAATATGCAGATATTGTCAAAATCGGTTCCAGGGAGTATATAGGGATTATTAACGTTTTTTTTTTTTTTTTTATTAATCTTGTTTTTGATGGTGTGTTTTTCTGGACCAAATATCCGGATATTCGCTCGGAAAAACCAACGAATATTCGGAGCCTGAAAAATGGTATTCCGGCCAGCCCTATTGCAGGCGGCCCGGTGCTGTAAGACAGCAGCTCGGGAATAGAAGACGAGGGCAAAGTAAACCGGGAGAATGGACTTCCTGGTTAATTCAGTGAATATGTGCTGCTGTGCTTTAGCCGATAAACCACGTTAGCGCCGTATAGCATTAGTTAACTCACCCGGCTGTGTGCTGGCGGCTAGCGCCTCATATTATGAACCCAAACATGACTGCTATGTCCGGGGGACTTTCACAACAAGTACAGTTAAGCACCGGTGTTGATCTACGCCAGCCACGGTCCCCTGTCACAGCCAGGTAGGGTAATGTTGGCTACTTGCCTTTATGTTGTGCCGCAACCATGTCCTGTGGTCTGATGAGACCAAGATACATTTATTTGGTTCAGATGGTGTTAAGAGTGTGGGGCAGCAACCAGGTGAGGAGTACAAAGACAAGTGTGTCTTGCCTATAGTCAAGCATGGTGGTTGGAGTGTCATGGTCTGCATGAGTGCTGCCAGCACTGGGGAACTACAGTTCATTGAATGCCAACATGTACTGTGACATACTGAAGCAGGGCATCATCCCCTCCCCTCAGGAACTGGGCTGCAGGGCAGTATTGCAACATGATGACGACCCCAAACACACCTCCAAGATGACTGCTGCCTTGCTAAATAAGCTGAGGATAAGGGTTATGGACTGGCCAAGCATGTCTTCAGACCTAAACCCTATTGAGCATCTTTGGGGCACCCTCAAACGGGAGATGGAGGAGCGCAAGGTCTCTAGTATCCACTAGCTCCTTGATGTCGTCATGAATGAGTGGAAGAGGATTCCAGTGGCAACCTGTGAAGCTCTGGTGAACTCCATGTCTAAGAGGGTTAATGCAGTACTGGAAAATAATGCTGGCAACACAAACTATTGACACTTTGGTCCCAATTAGGACATTTTCACTTAGGGGTGTACTCATTTTTGTTGCCAGCACTTTAGACATTAATGGCTGTGTGTCGAGTTTACATTGTATAAAGTGTCATTTCTTCAGTGTTGTCCCATGAAAAGATATAAGGAAATATTTGAAGAAGGTGAGGGGTGTACTCACTTTTGTGAGATACTGGATGCGCTTCCATTGCCAAAAGTTGGGTATGGTCCCAAAATAAGCAAGCTGAGCAGCTCCAGTTTAGCGAAATGTTTTGGTGGAGCACTCCGTTTATTGTGTGGTATTTTCCTCTGCATTAATTGAATTAAATCAGTGGGCTACACTGTGTCCCACTGCTATGATATCACCAGTGCCTGTCGGCCTGCCCTGCACCAACTCTGTGAATTCACTGTAAATACGCTACAATACGGGAGGAACAAATATAGGAGCGCCTGGTTTGACCGTGCAAAAACAAGAGACGGCCGGCTTGTCCGCAGTCGTTCTACGGCCCGATACTTTGACCCTCGCTCTGCTCAGTGGAAAAGAGGCATTATACTGTACGTGATATTACACTTGATTTTATTAGACGGGAAACAAACAGAGTTAACCCTGACAGCATCTTCCAGAGACCCTCAGAGTGACTACTGTGCAAGTTGCAATAATACTGTTAAACATTAAAAAAAAATTGGGATTGATGCACCTTGTATGGTCCATAAAAAAGGGGCATTCTGGGTAAGCCATTATTGGGTATCGAAGTCTGTGGATCATTATTAATCTATCGAAGGATTGTGTAATCATTACTATAATATTGTCTGATTTTAGGACAACTTCACAAAAACAATTGGACTTGAGTGTGAAATTAATCGATTGAGAACTATTGTCTTAACATGGGGGAAAAAAATCAATTAAGCATGGCAGTTTTTACTGGGAGTTTTTTCTCAGCCGAGCTAAGGGTGTAAGGGCAGGGTGTCATATTGTATCATATATCATATTGTATGAAATGTAAAGCCCACTGAGACAAATGTGTTTGTGATTTTGGGCTATACAAATAAACCTGATTTTGATTTGATTTGGCAGGGGGAAAACTATGAACAGCTAGTATGTAGCTATGCATAGGTTCCCTACACTGTGGATACGGTTAAAGGTGTTTAATCATGCAAAGGGAAAGCAAGAGCTTTTATTTAAGGACGTCATTATGAATGAGCACTCCGACACGGTCATTTCCTTTGAGAAATATATCCTGCTCTCATGGGTGCATGATGTCCATCCCATGCCAGCGTTATTTCCAGATTAAACTGCTTCAGTGTGGACTGACTGAATTTATATTTCAATAATAATAATTATCTTACACATTTTAATCAGAAATCAATTTTTCACGATGTTGTTTATGTAAATAAGACGGAAAAAGTTGCAAAAGAGTAACTTACAATGATGCAGCCCTCTATCCTCATGTTCACCTGTTCATACAACCACACCTGGATCCGCGAGCGCTGCAATTAGCAGGGACAATAAAGGAGAATTTCACTGAATTTGTACAGAGCACAAAACAAATGTGAAAAACCGAGAACAAGGATTACGTTAATACTTACATTTTGCAGATACCTGAAAATAAGGTTCTGATACATGGAGTCAAGGAAATACAAAGTTCAAAAGCAAAACAGATAAATAGCCACATAACATTTGTCAGTGGAGTGCAGACAATGTTTCTTGGTTAGGTTTCAGACGTTCACTTATATTTTGAAAAACTACGCTGAACCAAACATGTAATGAATGATACATACCGACTCCACTTGAACTCAAACTTAAGTTCATAAGGATATCGTACTAGCAACGCATGAAGCAGTGTGCGTTGCATGCGTGCAATGCATGCAAGCGATGCCACAATATAGCTGGAGTGTTAGCTTTCTGTAAATGGCTACTGCTATCATTAGCTAACTTTACACAGCGCTCCTCTGAATAAACTTCAAAGAATCACAGCTGTTGACATCGACATAACATATCTAAATTGTTATTCATCTCTGTAACACCTTTTAGCTTAGTTAAAACTCTGTCGTCGATCACCTATGCAACAAGAATGACCGGATAGCTAAGGAGAAGGGGTTAGCCTAGCTGCTAAGTTATTGTAGCAAATTTACCGCGGCATTCGTTAATTACCATTCAAAAAGGATACAATGGGTTGCACCATAACCTTCTGGACCTTCTGTCCTTGCGCCCTGTACGCCATGTCTCCAAAAATGTATACCAGCGGTAAGTATAGGATCAAAAATGGCACCTTTAGAATAGAGTGCCCGGTTAATGAAACGTTCACGTTGTGTGGTTGCTTCAATGGCGCGTTTCCGCCATAGATAGTGGTTTCCGCTCACATTCGGAGCAATTTATTACATGATGCGAGACAGCGCCCCGTCAGGTAGGAGGTCAGTACTGCACGCACCTGTTGCTCCAAAAACACAAACGGAAGGTTACACGTGCATACATGAAATTTCACAAGCACTAATATTAGATGAAGTTATGTTTTTGAAAATCAAAGTCCAGTCTTATTCACAGAAAGCAAATAGTATTTTATGTGTGTGTAACCCAGGTTATTTTCTGTAGTTCCAAAGTCACAGGAATTCCCTAAAAGCATCATTTTCAGAAAATAATCACTAGATACTGTAGTTTACAATGCCCCCTAAACGCATCACAGGCGCATGAACGGCCGACAGCCGATGACGCAGACAGAGAAACTGCGAGACACATGCAACTACAAGTAATTAGACGAAGATAACGATATTGATAAACTAAGAAACTACAATTTAGACAATAGAGATAGGGAAAACTACTAGTGGTCGGTTCGGGAGAAATCGAGTGGAAGGACCAGTGCTTTTCAAAGTGTATATTGACGATTATCCTGGTGAGTTAACAGTTCTAGGTTAGCTAATAAGCATTGAGTTAGCCGCTTAGCATTACCTTTTTTTTTTGCTTAAAATGAGTAATTGTGTGTTTAATTGCCTGAGATATGTGTGTGAAACTTAAAAAACCAGTCAGGATATAATGTGCATGTGACGTGAATTGGATACGGCCGATGGTGTTAACTGTTCAGACATTTAGCATCGAAAATGAATATGTGTATTGCTGCTTTTAAGGTAGGCTATTCTCCACGTGCTGCTCCATTTTGTGCCGTGTTAATAGCCGTGGCAGTGTGTTAGCTACATGCAATATGTGCAGTGTGTTAGAACATGGTTAAGCTAATGTACATGTGTGGAGAAACAAGTTAAGGGTTGATATTTGCTTTCAATGAGGTTCATGTTTAAAAATAGAAGTTAAAGGATACATTTAATTCATATGCTGTTGCAGCTATTGCAAAGTTTATTCTGTGTACTTTTAAAAAGATTATTAGATGAGTGTAATGCATGGATAGTGAAAAGAAAAGCATTCAGACTGTTTAATAACTGCGCTGCACACTTTTGTGCAGGCTGTTTTTTTTTCGAGGGACGAACTGTTTCAACCGGACTGATTCTACTGCTTCCACCATCATCGCTGTTATTGGATCCATCATCTCTCATCGGACATCTGTAGTTGCATGAACATTGTGCTCAAATCCACGCGGTGGTAGGAACAAGATGAACGAACCAAACTGAGGATTATTTTGTTTTGACATTTTTTCTTTATTCTGAGTACTCAGGTTTTGTTTTTCTTTTGGTTCTTGGGCCCAAGACTAAATTGAGAAATTGACTATACAGTTGATAAGGTATATTTGAAGGAACTAAGATTCATGAGCTGTGATCATTTTGTGTTTTTTTCTAGTCCCATGCGGGATATATTTTATTTATTTTAAGTACTTAGTGCTGCTAAGGTACAGTTTTATTTCACTTTGTTTCATTATTCTGGGTCGATATTTCTATTTTTTCTACATTGCTGAGAGAACAAGTGCAACTTAGTTTTCGAAGATATCTTTATAAATACAAAACTTTTATTCTCTCAAGTCGTGGTCACGTGTTGTTGTGTGGGTTGGAGGTCTCATTAATCTTGGTGTATTAAGCTACAATCAATCCCCTTACCAACCAAATGTGAACTTAGAATCTTTAGTAACCTGATTTGTATATCTATCTATCTACTGTCTATGTCTAAGTTTATAAACTTAGACATAAACATTTAGAATAGATACCCCACCTCTAGGGGTCATCAGAAGGTTACATGTGCTTTGTTAGTAGAAGGGTAGTCTCGCAAAGCCAGACCAAACTACAGCACGTAGTATGGTCTGGAAGCACTCTGTTTAGAGCCGTCTATTCGGGTGGGGAAACTGGACTAGCCTGTTTGTATTTGTTTAAACCAATCACAATCATCTAGGGCGGGGCTAACCCCGGGAAGCAGCAGCGGTGTCCTGCAAAATAGTGGCGGGGGGGACGACTTATTTTGATGGAACGTCTTCACGCCCAGACGTCAGAGAAATGGCTAAACCCGCAAACGCCACACAAAAACTATTAAAGACAAAAGGAATATACATAGTGTGTTGCTTTCTAACCAGCATGTCAAGACCCCATACACTTTAGCCCCCGAGGAGCTCACGGGATAACTTAACCGGAGTTAACTAGCCACGTAGTGTTATCTCTGGTAACATTATCATCGGCGGTTGAGAGGACGGCTACGGCGGTCGAGTAGAATTTTTAGCATTCGAGAACTTATGTCACCACCTCCTATCGCTGTAGTCAGAGCCGTAGTCCGTCTGTTTACAGGCAGAACAGGGTTTTGACGTTGTGAGCGCTACACCAACTGCAGCAAGTAGCCGTAAGAGTTGCTAGGTGATAGTGGAAGCCGTTGGAATCTTTCCCCGTCGCTAAAACACCGCTGCTTAGTCCCTCACCAAAGAAAGGGAACGGCGGATCTTAATCTAGCTGGTTATAAGGTCCGGTGCTCAATTCAAACCCCCACGCTTCATTTTCCAGAGTTTATGAGGGTATTTCTGCCCGGGGGTAGTTGTACAATGAAGTTGGACAGCTAGGCTAGGCTAAACTAGGCTGCGTCCCGGACCGCCGCCGCCAATATTATTATCCCGAAGTATAGCCACACTTTATTTCCGTCTACAGTAATGTGACTTCTCACACCCTGTGTGTGTGAGAGAGAGCGCTGCACATAAGCACACGGGTTGACTGTGAGCGAATTGTTTCCGAATTTGAGGGGGATCACAAAAGGGGAAAGCCAGCAAACGGAAAAGGAGGGGGCTGCATCACGGCTGCGTTGCTTTTCGACGGAAGCGAATAGACGCTGGCGGAAGTGGTCATGCCAGACTAGTAGAAGGGTAGTAAGCACTGTATATTAGGCTATTTTATAATCATAAAATAAATCAATTCATTAATATGAAACATAAAGTGCATTGGTACATTGGAAGTATTTCCCTTCACTTCACACAGTTTATCATGCAAGGTGTTTCTAATACAGTGCCACTTTGATCATTGTAATAAATGGGGGCACATCCTTACCATTGGATTTGAATTTGAAACTGTTAATTTTAATTGAAATTTAATTTAATTTAATTTAATATGATAATATAATAAATACATATAGCCTCTGTATTTATTTTAATATTCAACTTATTTAGATTTTTTCATGGCAGCTGTGGCCTCATAAAGCCACCAGGTGGCTGCATGGGGACAGAACAACCTGGTCTCCTGCACACAGATGCTTCCCCGCAGTTGCAAGAACTGAACATCCAGCCATGATCTGTATATACAAAAATGCTGAGCAGGCCCAGTTGATTCAGAGTTTGTATCAAGATGGAAAAGGGAAAGATCTAAGTGACTTTGAAAGAGGGGTGATTGTTGGGGCATTGATGACAGGAGCTTCAGTCACAAAGACGAAACCAAATCCAAAGCTTTTCTCAGTGATCACCTTTATAGAGCTGTTAAGCGAAAGTGGCTTACTTCGGGGACATGGGACCTCTCGGCTCTAAAAATTACAACGGTAGTCAATGGAAAGAAATGTATTATTTTCTGGTCCCAGTCATGAAATGCCTTCGATTACACATATGTTTTGTATGGATTTAGATGGTATTTTTCCGTGCAAAGAATGGAACAATTTAGCGAGTAGAAGCTGGATACGGTCAGGTTTTGTGCAGAGCGCTTTTGTGGACTACAGCTCTTCGCTGCTCTTGACACTTATGATATACGTCACCACCACTCGCACTGCTTAGCTCAGAAACATGGCTGTGTCTTTAATGCACTTTACCGCCTTCTTTCAATGACAAGACAAAAGTCTTCAGCGTGGCGAAAACCACTACACAAGTGGACATGTGGAGAGTTTAAATTTCTCGAGTGGGGAGATTGTTGGCGTTGTCCACGCCAGCCATTAGCATTAGCACTGTCAGTCGAGAAGTGGAGGGAATGTGTTGAGGTGACATCACAGAGGCGACAAGACTTGTAGTTGTTCTCGTAACATTTTTTCAAAAGCCGTTAGACGAATAATCATACAACATACCGTCAAACTCTTCACATGAAAAAATATTATTTAGACCCATAAAAAACATAATATGTAATCCAAGGCATTTAATGACTAGGACCAGAAAATAGTAGATTACTTTCCATAGACTCCCATTAATTTTTTTTTCAGCCAAGAGGTCCCATGCCCCGTAATTCCGCCATTTCCGCTTAACAGCTATCCTGTGATGATGAAACATCTCTGTCCTGTTAAGAGTGCTCTCTTCCATAATGACAATGGCCGCGTTTCCCAGATTCGTTAAGAGCCTTCTTGGAGCTAAGTGCCTCTTTGGAGCGCTCTTAAGAACGCTGTGAAAGAAGAATGCGTTTCCCAGATTGTTCTTAGCGAAAGAAGCTCTTTCACTAAGACGGAATTGTATGATGGAGCTGACCCACTCTTACAACCTTCTTAGCGACCAAATCGTCTGTGATCATGCCGCGCCAGGGAAATTTATTTCCTCCACTTTTCGAAATAATAAAACAATGCTCAATGTGGACCACTGGCGCAAGAAACAGACTAATAGTAGAGAAAACAAATGTTTTAATGAATTAGACGTTTACGGTTTCCACACACATGAGTTTATAGTACTACACATTAAAAACATCAACAACCCTGTGGCATTTCACAGATATTAAGGAAACAGATTTAATTGAACTCAGCTGAACCTCATCCAGAGCGGCTCCACCTGCCATAAAGGCGTTGCTAAAATCTGCGCGTGTGAGAAACCATGGCTGCAATACAACACATTCTCGACTGGGCGACTGTGGCTCAGTTGGTAGAGTGGTTCGGCCTATGAACAAAGGGTTGGAGGTTCGATCCCCGCCCTGCCACCAGTGTCATAGTTGTTGTGTCCTTGGGCAGGGCACTTCACCCACCTTGCCTCCTGTAAATGTCGATAGTTAGCCTGCTATCGGTGTATGAATGTGTCTGTGAATGGTAACGTGGGAAAGGAAAACAGGTCTCCCTTGCAAAAGAGTCTTCGGTCTCAATGGGATATACCTGTATAAATAAAGGTTAAAAAAAAATCTCGCTGCGAACCAACAGCCTCGCCGTGCGCGAAGCCAGACGGTTTACATAAATGCATACGTGCGTCGGCACTTCTCCCCACTGGACGTGCTATCAGACCGGGCCGTCCAGGCAAAGAACCGGCTGCCCCGTGCGGAGATCCAACGGCTGATCACTCTGGTGTCTTCACACATCTAGCGCAACCCGCTGCAAATTTTCCTTCAGCCCGGAGATGCAGCTCCTGGCTGTGCTGCGTTTTTAGGAACATATCAACCTCTTCTGAGGTCCAACAACCCCAGCCCCTACCTCTTCACCACCAGTCACCAAGCACTGAGCACTAATAAAACTATTATTATACACGTGTTCGTTTCTTAAGAGGAAGAGATAATGCAAAAATGTTGGAGGAGACGAGGATAAAAAGTTACAATGGATAGTTTAATGAAAAAAATGATGTCGGCAGGTTACAGCTTATGCAGTAGTCAGATAGACAAAACGAGCAGCAAAAAGAAGTGAGTTTCTCCGGACATTCAGTTGGTATTTAAACAGTTCAGTTATACATGTTATTGGATGGTTTAGCTTGTCATTCATCAAAATCATCCAATCTTCTGGCTCCTGGCTGGAGAATCTGCCCTATGCGGAAACCCTATGCTATCTTGCCGATGTTCCTCTTATGCAACAATGTATCTACCTATGGTCAGGTCTGCTGACGATCTGCTGAGTACTGTTTACAGAGGATCATTGTTGAAGGAAAAAGATACATCCTTGCCTCAAGGTGTGGGAAAGTACTTAAAGATTTTTCTACAAGTTGTGTTCTGTCTATGTCAGTTTACGAGTTTGTGCTTGTGACTTAAAGAGTGTTAGTTGACCTATAACATAACATGCTATCAATGTGCTCAATTGTTAGTTCGATTATATAAGATACATTGCGTAAATGCATTAATGATGGGGGCTATTAGACATCATTAAAGTTTAGAAATTAGAATCCTTACAGCACTAAACCATATACCCACAACCACCATACCACCCATATGAACTGTCAGGCCTGAAGGCTGAAATAAATAAACAGAACCAGCAGATGTAGGCTACATGTAACGTCCTGCACACTATGATTATTGCTGACGTGTCCGGGTGCTTTACCTGAAAGTCTGGCACTGGAATGTTAAGGAAGTATTGTTGCATACAGTATGTGGGAGTATAGTGTCCACGTTTCTGAGGTGACCATGCAACAAGTGGGAAATTAGCGGAAAACATGCTGTGTTGAAAGCCTTCTTTGGTCCCAAAGAACGATCGAATCTGGGAAACGCGGCCAATGTCTCCATCCATATGACATGCATCTTCCCTGTTTGGTCCTTTATATTACTCAATTACCCTTGTGATTTATTTGATGTATACATGACTTTTCTGCTCTACTTTGATTTGCGTTTTATTTCTGCATTCATTCAGGCACATTTATATGGTAATAATAATTGGATTAAGGATTTCACACAAATAAAATGCACTTTAAATTTTTTTTAAAGAAATAGTTAAAAAGTTTATATTTTTAGCTTTTTGCCTCCCTCTACAGCTAATGGCCGTGTTTCCCAGATTCGATAATTCTTTGGGACCAAAGAAGGGTCGAAAGAAGGGTTCGCCTAAGAAGGAGCGCTAAGATACGGGTGTTTCTCAGATGCCGTCTTAAGTCCCTTCTTTGGAGAGCCGTAAGATGAAGCGAAAGAAGCATCGTAAGACACTCTTAGTGGGAGCTGTCCACCGTGGTGGTGCTGAAACTGAATAAATCGATGCCAGGCGAATCGATCACCCACCTCTTTATCAGCGCATAAGTCACACACAGCGCCCCGTGGTCTCCGCCACACAGGTGGAATTAGGCTAGGCATGTATCGTGTGTGTGTGGGGGTGTATGAGTGCGGTTGTGTGTGTGGCAACAAGTGTATCCAAGTAGTAATCAAGCCCATTAGCGCATATATACCCCGTGGATATAGGCACACACATGTGAGAATGGAATAAAGCGGCAGCAAAAGAAACAAGCGGGCACCGTCGTTTACCGCGGAGGAGATGGGCGTCTTAAGGCCAGGACACACCGGTCCGACTACCCGAAAAATGGAGACTGCCGATTTAGGCAGCTCCAGTCTTCCAGTCGCGGCCAAAAAAGTGCCAAGAACACACCGAGCCGACTGCTGACTTTCTGTACGCTCTGTGCTTGCGCGGGACGTAATGTCTCCATAACAGCAGGCGGCGCTAATCTGTATTGCAGCCCAAAAAAATACGAAAGCCGGAAATTATGGAAAAGCCATCATAAACATAGATAGAAATACGTATTTATATTTATGGACCATAAAGAGCACCATTTTTAGCAGAGAGTGTCATGCATGGTGTCGAGCAGTCAACAAGGGTTGATGTATGTGAGTACTCGCGGAACGAAACAAACAAACAAACAAACACATTAAAACAATGGCTAGCTGTTGTTAGCTGTTTGTGCTACCCGCCTCACTTCCGGGCTTCACTGATTCGCTAGCCCTCCACCAATCAAATTGCTCCAACTGAAAGACTGCCCGCTCAAAAGAAGCCCTACGACGAACGATTTCACGGCACACACCAAACAGATTCGTGTCCCCGCCCCCTCCACACTTTCCGACGGCGATTATCGGGCCGGTGTGTCCGGGCCTTTACAGTAGTGGACAAGGTCTGGCAGCACGGAGGAGTTTTATTCGGGGGAACAAGGGGCAAAAAGAACATCACAGTGAAGAACCGTGTTAGGCAGGCCATAGCCGAAAATATGTCCCCCTCCAGCCCATGTGGCCTGCGTGACATGCGTGCTGTGAGGAAGAAGTGGCAGGAGTTCCAGAACCAAACAAAAAGGAAGAGTGCGAAGGTTTCACTAATCAATCTCCCTTCGTTGCAGGTGATGCAGACGCCCAGTAAAGACAGCGCGGAGTAACCCCTCCCCCATATGGTTTCAATAAACTACTTTGGTTTCTTTTCAACCATGTATTGTGTGGATCATTTTGCATTGAAATGAGGTTGTCAAACCTAGCAACAAAAAGTCCCAGGCAATTTGTAATTTATCTAAGCGTAGGTTAATGACGTGTGCATATTGTGCGCCCTTTCAACACAGCATAATTTTCCACTTGTTACATGGTCACCTCAGAAACGTGGACACTATACTCCCACATACTGTATGCAACAATACTTCCTTAACATTCCAGTGCCAGACTTTCAGGTAAAGCACCTGGGGCCTCATTTATAAACGTTGCGTACGCCCAGAAGAGGGCGCACGCCAATTTCTAAGCAAATATTGGGATTTATAAAAACCAAACTTGACGGGAGATGTGCGGTCCTCCACGCAAACTCTGACCCATGCGTACGCACAGAAAGTGGAGAAAGGAGAAACGGCGACTCCGTCGGCACATGTATGAAGTGCGAGAACGAATGTGTTTGTGTAAAATGAATCCAGATAGGCCTATTATAAGCCATGTAGGTCTATCATATATTGGGAGTTCCTTTGCAAAACGGATGAAGCCATTCTTACAACTAATGAACAAATGCCTCCACGGATTATTCCATGGAGTGATACCAACAAAAACAAAACGAATTAGGATTTTACATAGCCTACAAACGGAGATAGGCTATATGAGTGCAAATAAAAACAAAATAGCGTTCGAATAAGCTCTGCAGTTAGAATAACCTATCTGCATGTTGTGGAATTAATTCTGATAATATTGAGGTGGAATACAGCCTATTACTTTTACACTGACGCTGTTCTCGATGCCTCAGTCAGGCAGCCAGGAGTGCACCTTTTCATACACTAATGATAAGCCTACTGTACATCATATAGGCTAATGTGATTTTTTTCACGGCTTTTAGTCCGTTTTATCTATGTGTTTTTCTTTGAGTTTAAGCACGTCGCAATTGTGTTTTGAAAGGGACTGTGAAGTTTATTATTAACCCTCCGCCGCCCGCCACTGCCCCGGGATGAATTCTCCGAATCTGTATCTCATGGGGGGTCTCAGTGTCCCTCGCTCGTGGCACAAACACTGTTGTGTGAGGATATGCACTTGTTTGCGTCCACTTTTATGTCGGATCGCATCTTTTTATTTCGGCCACAGTGTTCACAGAGATCGCCACAGGCTGCACTCTGACGCCTTTACGCTCACACTGCCACCAAACTATATTTTCCCTGGTCGCCACTTCTCCAACGGGTACTTCGGGGTGACCGCAGTGATCCACACCGTGTGGAGTCTATTTTCCATTTCCCTTTCAGTCGGCGATTGCCACTACCGCCTTCATGCACTCAGTAAATTATATTAATTTGGGCGTGTCGATGACTATGTATGGGTAAATATGGGCGGTACGTGAAGCCCGCAAAGTCTGCGCCACATATAGAGTTGATTGTGATTTATAAAGGGAAACAGGCGTAGGACGTGAGTGCGCACTGTTTTATAAATCCGAATATTTTTGTTCGCACGTACATCCTACATTTCTTCCGTACGCCAGCTTCCACGTGAATCCCACGCAAAGCTTTATAAATGAGGCCCCTGGACACTGCAGCAATAAATTATAGTGTGCAGGACGTTACATGTAGCCTACATCTGCTGGTTCTGTTTATTTATTTCAGCCTTCAGGCCTGACAGTTGATATGGGTGGTATGGTGGTTGTGGGTTTATGGTTTAGTGCTTGGTGACTGGTGGTGAAGAGGTAGAGGCTGGGGTTGTTGGACCTCAGAAGAGGTTGATATGTTCCTAAAAACGCAGCGCAGCCAGGAGCTGCATCTCCGGGCTGAAGGCAAAATTGCAGCGGGTTGCTCTGGATTTGTGGAGACATCAGTGATCAGCCGTTGGATCTCCGCACAGGTCAGTACTTTGCCTGGACGGCCCGGTCTGATAGCACATCCAGTGGGGAGAAGTGAAGGCTGAAATAAATAAACAGAACCAGCAGATTTAAATGCAGTGAGAGGAACAAAGCAGAAGAACTCTGTTGTCCAGCTACTGTATCTTTTTTTCCACAGAAGAGGCTGAAATAGGCTATAGACTATCGACAGTGCATGGGCAACTGAGGGCAGCCCCATTTCCAATTGTTTTAAAATAAACTCAATACACACTGTGCATGGATGTGAACGTGACATGATCAGGGGCCTCATTTATAAAGCTTTGCGTAGGATTCACGTGGAAGCTGGCGTACGGAACAGGGGCGGTTCTACAGGGGGGCAAGGGGGGCAGCGGCCCCCCCACTGAAGAGCCTTGCCCCCCCAGCTGCCCCCCTAACTTTTGCATTCTCAAAAATGTACTTGTAAGAACAAACCGTCACTATGTCAACAAGCCACTCAAATAATTTAAACAAACAATACATTGAACAAAAGTAAATTATTTTAAATCTAATCTTATGCCCTGCCCCTCAAATACTTAGCCACGGCCCTGCATCATATGCGCATATCAGCGATCACACAGTTTGTCACACACAGCGCGCTTCTGTGCCATGCAGCCCGGTGAAGAGTAACTGACCTGCTCCGAGCATCTTAAGGTGAAGTTAGTTTACCCTTGTGAATTTTAAACACACCAATTTAACTTAAAGTTAAATTTGTAATGAATGTAATGCAATGTAAAAGTAGCTAATTCATCGATAAGAGCACATCCATTCACCATTGGCCAAAAGGGAAATCACTCGCTTGTGACTTGTAGGAGCATATTGCCTTTTTATTAATTTGTAGGCCTATTGTAGTAGGCTACAGGCAAGAGCTTGATAAAAATATAAAAAAAAAAACTTGCATGTTCGGATGCATACAATTTAACAGTGGATCGCCGTTTCGAGAGAGAGCGAGCGAGAGAGAGAGAGAGAGAGAGAGAGAGACAGAGTTGCCGTTTCTGAGGCATTGAGTTACTACAGTGACACTGACAGTGCTATAGGAGATCGATAATTTTTGTTTGAATAGCCAAACATAGCCTACTAAAAACTCTCACATATCACAGCAAACGAGCTGCACAAATTAAACCAGGTTACATTAGGCTATCACATGTTAAAGACATGAATAAATAAGTGGAGGGAAAAGAAGAAATAAATGTGAGTGATGAAGAGGAGGTTTTATATTCAGACAGAGAGACAGAGGCAGGTAGTGATCAGCAGGCAGATGAAAGGTAGGCTGAGGGTCTGACTGCAGTCCCAGCCTATACTGTATTGTTATTCTCTTTCCATATAAATTCCACTAGACTAGCATGATATGTCATGTCACTCAAAATAACATGTTTCAATGACTGCCTGTTTTCTGTTGTAGCAATGTGTTGTATAGATTAAGCTATGTAGGCTTCAGATATAGGCTACAAATGTCTTATTTTATCAGAAATGATGATCAATATAATATATATGGGGATTCCTGCTACCGTCCTCCCATGCCCCCCTGCCAAGACCTCTTGCCCCCCCTTCGCCACCCCATGTAACATTTTCTAGATCCTCCGCTGGTACGGAAGAAATGTAGGATGTACGTGCGAACAAAAATATTCGGATTTATAAAACAGTGCGCACTCACGTCCTACGCCTGTTTCCCTTTATAAATCACAATCAACTCTAAATGTGGCTCAGCCTTTGCGGGCTTCACGTACCGCCCATATTTACCCATACATAGTCATCGACACGCCCAAATTAATATAATTTACTGAGTGCATGAAGGCGGTAGTGGCAATCGCCGACTGAAAGGGAAATGGAAAAATAGACTCCACACGGTGTGGATCACTGCGGTCACCCCGAAGTACCCGTTGGAGAAGTGGCGAACAGGGAAAATATAGTTTGGTGGCAGTGTGAGCGTAAAGGCGTCAGAGTGCAGCCTGTGGCGATCTCTGTGAACGCTGTGGCCGAAATAAAAAGAAGCGATCCGACATAAAAGTGGACGCAAACAAGTGCATATCCTCACACAACAGTGTTTGTGCCACGAGCGGGGACACTGAGACCCCCCATGAGATACAGATTCGGAGAATTCATCCCGGGGCAGTGGCGGGCGGCGGAGGGTTAATAATAAACTTCACAGTCCCTTTCAAAACACAGTTACGACGTGCTTAAACTCAAAGAAAAACACATAGATAAAACGGACTAAAAGCCGTGAAAAAAATCACAGTAGCCTATGTGATGTACAGTAGGCTTATCATTAGTGTATGAAAAGGTGCACTCCTGTCTGCCTGACTGAGGCATCGAGAACAGCGTCAGTGTAAAAGTAATAGGCTGTATTCCACCTCAATATTATCAGAATTAATTCCACAACATGCAGATAGGTTATTCTTTAATAACTGCAGAGCTTATTCGAACGCTATTTTGTTTTTATTTGCTCTCATATATCTCCGTTTGTAGGCTATGTAAGATCCTAATTCGTTTTGTTTTTGTTGGTATCACTCCATGGAATAATCCGTGGAGGCATTTGTTCATTAGTTGTAAGAATGGCTTCATCCGTTTTGCAAAGGAACTCCCAATATATGATAGACCTACATGGCTTATAATAGGCCTATCTGGATTCATTTTACACAAACACATTCGTTCTCGCACTTCATACATGTGCCGACGGAGTCGCCGTTTCTCCTTTCTCCACTTTCTGTGCGTACGCATGGGTCAGAGTTTGCGTGGAGGACCGCACATCTCCCGTCAAGTTTGTTTTTTATAAATCCCAATATTTGCTTAGAAATTGGCGTGCGCCCTCTTCTGGGCGTACGCAACGTTTATAAATGAGGCCCCAGATAATTTCGGATTACCTCCCAGACTGATAACATTTTTAGGCTATTAATTATCTAGACCACAACATTTTATTCCTTTTTGTGTATGATAACTCACATTTGCATAATATGATGTAATATGAAACACACAAACTAGGGGGCCCCCCTGGCGGTCGGGGGCCCTAAGCGACTGCATAGTTTGCTTATGCCTCGGGCCGGCTCTGCACAGGGTTGTTGATGTTTTTTAATGTGTAGTACTATAAACTCACATGTGTGTGGAAAACGTAAACGTCTAATTCATTAAAACATTTGTTTTCTCTACCATTAGTCTATGTTTATGGCGCCAGTGGTTCGCATTGAGCATTGTTTTATTATTTCGAAAAGTGGACGAAATAAATTCCCCTGACTCGGCATGATCACAGACGATTTGGTCGCTAAGAAGGCTGTAAGAGTGGGTCAGCTCCGTCTTACAGTTCCGTCTTAGTGAAAGAGCTTCTTTCGCTAAGAACAAATCTGGGAAACGCATTCTTCTTTCACAGCGTTCTTAAGAGCGCTCCAAAGAGGCTCTTAACAAATCTGGGAAACGCGGCCAATGTTAGTTATGTGGTAAAGTTTATCGTTAGACCTGCTTCACTTGACTACCGGTGGTTGAGTTAAGCTAACCTGGATGAGAGACCTTTGGCCATTTCTATATCAAAAATGCATGTACAGTAACAGGAAGTAAGGCAAACAGATGAACATTTCAAATAATAGTTTAAATAAAATCTTGAACTATTCCTTTAAATATTATGTTTTTGCAGAACAATATATATCAGTGAGTGTTAAAGGGGACATATTATGAAAAACCAAACATTGCCGGTGTTTGGGCACACTGTTTAGGTTATTGGCGTCCCTACCAGCACACACAAGCTTCAAAAAGACAAATATGTCAGTTTCTTCTGGGACATTTATTTCGAAAAAGGGGGGATTTGAAGGTTTCTTCCAAAAAACACCGACTGATGACGAAATCGGACGGTTTTCATTATCATAAATACTCCCACGGGAAAGCTCACCAGAAACTCGGCAGTTGATTGGCAAATCAAGACGCCCCGTTGGTAACCACACACACCTGGCTGAGCCTCCACTCGCTCATGCAACAACAGAGGAGAAGCAAGCTGCAGTGTGAGCTCAACCTCAAGCTACCATCACACCCCAGCCTCGAAGCACACTAGGGCTGAATGGATTTACTTCATTTTTTGTTAGGCTATCTCCAGCAAAGGTTTGCAATCTCTTAGTGTGATCAAAGCCTTTTTACTGGAGTGTGGAGGAGACTGTGCCAGGAAGACTGAGAGACACCATCCGTCCGAAATGTAAGTAGTCCTATTTTAAAAATAATTCTGTCCGTTTGTTAGTTCAATGTCTGTAATGTGCTTTATTTTATCCCTCCTATAATAACCAACACCGACTGAAATGAGAGAATGCGGGGTTTAGTCGTTAGCATTAGCGCCCGCTAGCTTTACCGTTAGCTTTATGCTAACGGTTAGAGCTGTGAGTCTTTTGCTGTGACTGTTATTTGGCTCTTTTGTGAGCTCACGTTAGTCCTGCCGTGACAGCCCCTGAGTGAAAAACAGACGGTGAAACTGTAGGGTGTGTTGTAAACTGAAGAGTATTTTTTTAATAGCTTCATCCTGCTACCTGCTAGCTGTCTGATTGTATAGCTCAAGTACACACCGCAATAAGTCTGCGGACAGTGTGTAGTTAGGGTGACCAGATCCCAATTCACCAGATGTGGGACAAAGACTGCGTTTGTGCGGGAGAATGCGGGACAAAGTGCCGTTTTTTTTAAGCAAAATAAACCTGTAGTACAAGCAGCAGTAGGCCTATTACATGATCTCCAGTGTAATGTACACATAGACAGGAATACTGTAAGTTGTCTCTGCTGGTGTTTGTTTCCTGTCCATTATATTTCAAAAAGCACACAGTATCACTCAGAACTTGTTGCTTATCGAGCCAGGGCTGTACTGAATTTGTTGTAGCTTTGCCATAACAGATGTATGATGTAGGCCTATACATGTCAGCTAGGCTACATGATGTAACATTGAATGTGCCATGTTTTACAGGTGTCTGAGTGACCTGATGGAGCCGGACAGAGCCAACAAGACCGTCACACTATCCGTTCCTTCAGAGGAGGATGTGTTCACTGGGGGGGGGACAGGTGGTCTTCTTCAGGGCCCAACAACTGGACAGTTACATAAAAGTTATGGCTTTGCTTCTGTTTGATATGTACACTTCATATTTTCATTCCACTGGCTATGAATAAACTGCTTTATTTTTAAGGATGTTTTTGGTCTTTTTAAAATGTAATGATACTGTTTTATCAGAGAAAATCTTCAGCGAGATGAAAATGTGAGTTTCAAGTAATCCTTTACTACAGGTAGCAAACAGTGACAGTAAGCAACACAATACATTTTTTAACGGTAAAACTTTATTATGAATGAGTGATCACAATACAAATGATACATTATCTACTAGATATTGAAATGTTGTCAGATAATTTGCAGCTCTGACAAACCTAAAGCATAATTATTTCAACCATACATTTTACAAAAGATAATGCCTTTCCAGTGAATCTTGACATGATTCAGGATACATTCTTTTCCATTATGGTTACTGTACATTTTTACATGTCAACTCAGTATCGGTTCACAACCAAAGCTTTTTCACTCCACTGGGCTGTAGATCATTCCACAGACCTGTAAAGACAAACGTAAAACAGGGTGTATGTTACCAGTTTAGAGAGTTTATGCATAACTACTTAGCTCAAATTATGTTATTGACTGTGACATAATTAAACAGTATTTACCTGAGGATAATGTCAGCGAAATCAGAAATCTTGATGCCATTTTCACAGTTTTCAGCTCAGACTCCTGTCTGAACAGGTTCAGTTGTACATCTTTTAGTTTAGAACTGGTTAGTGTGCCGATATTTGTGGTAGAAATGAAGCTAAACATGTTTACATTGGTCTCCATGCTGCATTGGCCAAAAGTAAACAAAACTGACAGCTGGGCGTGTGCTATGCCCATGTAGGTAGGTATAGAGTAAATGAGCAGGGCGGTGCATGCACGCCCATGTAGATCTGACCAGTCAGAGCAGACTAGTATTCTTGCGAAGGGGGGTAAGCTGTCAAAACCTACCTTTTGAGATAGAGGGCAGAAGAGGCTGGAAAAGGCGATGAAGAAATGGGAAATGGTAGAAAACTATTGGGTTTTTTGAACAATAAACCAAGAAAACCTTTTCTAGTAGACCTTGGAAATACACCTTTAAAACCGAGATTTTGCATAATATGTCCCCTTTAAGATTTTTTAAGAATAACAAGTGGGGCAGATGTGAAAGTGATTGCAAACAAAGTCACTGCCAACTTCATTAGATTTTGTTTGCACCCCTGATAAATGAAAACAAATGGTGTCACATCCTAGCAAATGTTTAAATCAAATTCAAAATGAGGTTAAACCTATTCTATCCTGTATCATGTGCTGCTTCAGGCAGCTCACAGATGATAACTTCTGCAGTCACTTAGGATTTATTCTCTAAAGTTCTTATACATCAAATAGTATTTATTTTATTCATAATCTATCTGGCAAATAACTCTGATTATTAAGTTGCAAGTAGACATTCGCCTCTAGAGGGTGCTATGCAATATCAAACTACCCCACATCAGGCACCATGCAACATACTATTCATCCAGAGTTGTTTGAGCGGTTTGGTTCCGTTAATAGCAGTTTCCCTGGACCAGCTGGGGCGACCAATGGTGAGCAGACTTCACTCTTGATCTGGCATTTGTCTCTTACAGATTGATTAATCGTTTTCATATAAAACTTCTAGAAGAAGAAATTATCTCCCTTCATCTTTAACATCAGAAAACACCACAGTCAAAACACAGTGCTTCTCCTGCTGTTTAGGGGCCACAGAAGAAAGCACTTCGCTCTATTGCCAGAAACATCACCACAGCCTGCCATCTAACCATAATTGGCCAAGGCATTCCCTTTCCGATATTTATAGATGGTATTATATAAAGCATGGATTGGCAATTCCTCGCTTGTGTGCACAATATACCTGTAACATGATGACATGAGTGCGTGGGGCCAGCCTTGAGTGTGCAGTTAACAATAGTATTAATAACATATCACACAGGGTGCCCCCCCCCCCTCCTCAGAAGAGAAAGTGTGACGGAAATTAGCAGCCGAGGACAGACAAGAGTCCGCAAGTGTGGGGGGAAAGAAAAGACCCAAAAAACCCTCGGTGGCGCAGGCGGCGGTGTCCCCTTTCAGGGCAGGGACCCTCCCTAGTCCAACATCTTAAAAGGCTGGGTCTGCTTGCCAGGCCGTGCGTCGCTCAAGGGGCATCGCTGTCAAGTGCCACATGCTTGTCTTTGTGTGCTATGAGAGAAAGGAATGGGGGGCTGCGGACTCTCAATGCCACGCGCCTGCTCACATTCTCAAGGAAGACTGAGAGAGAGAGAGAGAGACACTGGCACTCCATCTTGCCGCGATATAAACTGTGTAGGCCCTGGAGTCAAAATAACCATGTGGAGGCTATAGTGTGGCAAAAGGCAAAACGCAAATGTGATGCCTCAAAGACTGCTACTGTCACAGCCTCATTCACAGTCAATGTCATATGGGCATCTTCTGAATATCTGTCGGGAAAGTCAAGTGGGTATGTTGATCAAATGAAAATAAGATAAGGTAAGATGAAGTAGAATTATATTCATCCCAAAAGGAAGTTATTTTGCCAGGTTGCTCCAAAATTACAGAGTAACAAAAAAAATGAATGAGTGAAATCGAAAATATGCAAAGTATAAAGGAAATGCAAAGAAGCAGTGCCTCATAGAAAGAATAGATAGCCCTGTCATGGTTACAAGTCATATTGCACATTAAAGTAGCCTACTAGTATTGCACATGACAGAGACCACAATATACCCTCATTATTTAAACAAAATATTGAAATACTTATTATTGCACATAGTAATACTGAATTAAATACTGTACATTATATTAAATTACATCAAAGGTCACCTGACCTAGATTTCTCTCCCCTTGTGACATCATAAGGGGAGAAGCCATGCCCTCTCAATAACAACCTAACTTAGCACTACCTCAACCTGTGATAAACCACATCCCCTGAACCTGAAAATGAGCATGATATGTGACCTTTAACCAATAGGAACCTAATATTTCACATAACAGCACCCTTAATATCGCCTTCATACTATTCAGTATAATACAGCAGGAAGAAATATTAACATAAATATAAAAAATTGTATAGTATAGAAATACATATCATGAGAGTCAGACTACATGAGTAATACTACACTCCTTATACTATGCTACTGTAAGTCCCTAATGAACACACACACACACACAAAATGCTATAAGACTCGTCTGGAAAAGTCTATAAATAGGAGCGTTACACACAGACACAGACGCACACACCATAACAGGATGGCCTGCCACTAGTTTTTCTGTGTGTGTTTTCTGTCTTTCCTCACTTCCACGGCCTGTCTCCCCTACCATCTCCTTCCTGGTGTGACCCGGTCAAAGCCCTCTCTCTCTCTACATCACTTCCTGTTCCTGTTGGTGGTCGATTGTTCTAAAGGGGAAGGGAAGGCAGACGGGAAAGAGGAGGGTGATGGGGGGGGGGGTTGCTCACCTGCCTCAACACCCCTCCCACCTGACAAGGCCTGACCCCTGCTGGAGCCAGCCACACAACCCAACACTGGCTGCCCCCTGCTTCCTGCTGCGCTGACTGACAGGATATTCATAGCGCGCTTGGTACACAGTTTGAGTTACACTGCCAATAGTCTGAGCCAATAATGCCTTTTTTCTAAAGGAGTAAAATGAAAAAAATGTCAATCACAGTGTAGTTATGAAATTATTAATAGAGATGATGATAGAACACTGCTAATCCAATATTTACACTTAAAAGTCCCTTTCACACAGGCAGATCAGTCTGGCCACCCTCCAATATTTGTGGGGAGGGGCCTGGTCCAAAGAAAATCACCAATCCACTGAACCAATCAGAAGCTGTCTTCCACTAACGGACTAGTGGAAGACTCACTGATTTGTGAACCAATGACAAGCTCTCGCAACATCAGGCTGGTCTCGCCAGGCTAATGGTCATTCAGTCCCAGGTCAAATGACTCTGCAGTAGACATGGGTAAATAGCTTCATCTCCAATCAGTATGGATTTGTGAACGTCACAGCCGTATCCCAACAGCCCTACGTACTGGCATCACCCTGGCAACTGAGGAACAAACATTATGGTTTGTGTGTTGAGCGTGCAACAACCACTTTCTGCTTTTACATTTTGAAAGAGTTTGAAAGAGGGACAAAAGTACAATATGATGAAGTAACGTTGACCACTGTCTCACTGGCTTCCATGCTGCTTTCTGCTCTTTACTACACTGTTAACCTGGGTCTGCTTTCGCTGTGAAAGGGCAATCGCCTTTTGTCTTTAGTTGGTTGACCCGCCATTGAAAGAAAAACCACATCTACAGGTACATGCTACTTTTCATGTGAAAAGTGTATAGAACTAATGCATTTAAAGGTTACATGTGAATCCACGACATGCAACTCTATTGCCTTGAGGCAAAATGAATGTTGTTCCTCAAGTCAAGATAAAGCTGCCACTTGTCATCTTAATGTGTTGCCGGAAAAAGTAACTGATATCCACACACAGTGAGAGAGGACAGACGGCCAAATGTTTGTGGTGTTTGGCTGCGTTTGCCTTTGTTCTCTTCCATTGTTGTTGTGACTCACCTGCTCTGTTGGCTGCTAGCCTCATATTTGTGGTCACATCTCACTATGGCCCAGCCCATTTTGACACACCTGTAGAAAATGGCACCTCAAAGAAACAGACACAATTGATGTTGATGATAAAAGATTACTTTCTTTCTGTACGTCACCTAAACCGCCTTTTTGCCAGCGGGGGCATGTGTTTGGAACAATTTGAAACACGTGATCTATAAATGACTTGTATTATAGCATGACCCAACCCCTCTGTGCCTTGGTCAGACCAACCAGTGAAACAGAAACACATCAGGCTTGAGTCCTTGAGTAAAGAGTGAATCTGGAATGCAGTGACTTCCATTGTAAATTACTTGATTTGGGGTGTGTCCAGCATCTCATGTAAAGCTAACATAAGGAAATATAAGCTGGGTATTGTTTTGTATGATATGCATTGTTGAGTTAGTTTAATGAATGTATTATTTTCGATCTTTTCAACGATGCAAAAACTGGTTCTAGTTCTGGGCTGGTGCCAGTGCAGATTCACAGTCGGTTCAACTTGTGAATGGCCAATTGAGAGCCGCGTTATTACAACACATCTTGTACGTCTGTGTGCGTCTCTGGTGCCAACTTCAAACAGACTTAACATGGCATCTTTAGATGGGATCACCTCCAAGTGTTGCTCTTGGCTTAGCTAACGTACATGATTGGCATCTAAACAGGACTGGTCCAACAAACCAGTACTGATTGTTGAAATTGCCTTTGGAAAATTTGAACTTTAAAGGTGATACGAGGAACTTTTAGATATTTCTGAAACAGTCTAATTTTTCCTATGATGATCATAAATGACATGTAACAGCAAAAGAGACCATCAGTGCAAAGAATGCTATTTTTAAATAGTTTTTCTTAATGTCTTTGGCATGGGGCACTCACCCTGGAACTATAGCTGGCATAGTAAAAAACACTACCGCTATTGTCCAAAGGGGGTGCAAGAATTAACAAAAGCTGAAAGTTCCTCGGAGCACCTTTAAATAGTTTGAGCTTATTATACAAATAAATGTGTAAATGCTGTCAAGAATCAGATGAAAATCCTCTTTTGCCAATGCGTTGCTTGTTTATGGGTTATTATCCAGAATTGGACACTCAAAGCCACTACATTTTTATTTGAAACTTAAAGCTTAAAATATAACATTGGGAGTTCTGGATGTAAACTCTCCTCATAATAAATACAGTTATTCTGCAATTAAATAATCATTAGATTCACAGCTCAATCGGGAACTAATTTGCATTGTTTGCAAGTGTTGTAAAAAAATTAACTGTGAAGCAAATGTCCTTTGGAATAAATAATTGCAACACACTATTATAAAGGAGCACACTACAATATGAAATGTGGAGGACAAAATTGCTCTTGTGAAAACTGGGATTAGATCAAACTCAACACTGCTTTACCTGTCATATGTACGTATATGTTTTGGGTCTATTATTTTAATGTATGTATTTAAATGCATTTTTATTTTATTTCATGTGATATTTTCTGGTTGTCTTGTCATCATGAGTTTGTATGTGCCAAGAAGTAGAGACACCATACTTGCCGACATGTTTGTCTTTTCCTACCTAAAAGGGCCTTTCGTCATTTTATTGGAGTGTCAGAATTATGAGTGTAAAGGCTATGCATTACATAGTGTCTGCAATTGTTCACAACAATGAACAGAGAATAACAAAATACACAGTGTACTGTATATATATATATAGCCATATACTGTATACTGTATAGTGAGCAGTGTAGTCATAAGTTGAGTATGTTTACACCATGGCCTTTGTGATTGGAGTATTCTGATGGTGGGTTGTTTCAACCTGTATATGACCTCTACCTTCTCATGCACCTATTGATTACTGACACGTTTATTCCCTTTATTTAAAGGTGCAGTCAGCGATTCTGGAGAATGCTTATTCACTCAAATCACTTTTTGTCTAAATCAGACAACGGGTCTGCTTCAGTACAGGGTGGAGTGGTTGGTTATGGCTCCACCCTGTGATGTGGGAAGCAAAGACAATTATAGGAACATGTGTAATCATGTTTTCATTTTTCTGTGCCCAACTTTACCGAGTATGGAGTTTACTAGTGTGATTCATGATATAATTATCTCTCGGTGTACTACTTTTACTGCCATCAGTTGATGCTGCAAAACCAGGTTATGGTTTGTCGTTGTCTCACTTCACAGCATGCACCCATATTGGCATAATCATTCATAGCACTATTCAGAAGTTTATAACAGAAGGATTTGTCCATACAGCATGTTGTTAATTGTCTGATTTATGATACATTTTGTATTTTTAAAGAGACAAATGTAAGACTCATTAGTAAGATATTGCCACTTTTGCATAATTATTCAGACATACTGTATCTAAAAAAAAGTTGTACAACAAACAAAAATATTGTTTTAATGTCATTTATCAACTGGCAGAAACACATGATGTGTTAAAACTGGTACCCTGTTCACCTGCAGTGTCTCGCCTTCATTTTATATGATTTTTGGAAATTGCATTTTGTGAGTTCCTGAGGCCTTTCTGAAAAATAACAAGCAAAACCTCTATGAATACATGGCCAACAAGTGGAGCTGCCTTTTTGCTAATTCATGCAAAGCTGCTAATTTCTCTCAGTATAGGGATGGTAGCCTAGCTGTATTTGTCAGGAACAAAAGCAAATGGAGAGCTTAGGTCCTTTGTGGCCTGTGGTGGAGAAAATCTCAACAGGTGCTGAGAACGTAACACAATTCTTTATGCATTTTTTTTTGAAAAATAGAACATTGTTTTGGGTGGTGAATATACTGCAGTTTCAACGCGCCTGTACATGTTTGGCCTCTGACCTTTGTTGCTTGAATGAGTAATGCCAGAATCATTGACAATCAATGAATGACATCTAGCAGGAGATTACCACATTGGCTGCACAAGGCGGGCAGGTCGGGGGGGGAGGGAGGGGGAATAAACTGTTTCCAACTTGTTCACACTTTCTCTATTAAACAATTCATTCAATGGCCACTGCCTCCCATTTTGTATCGCGTGGGTTTCTTATCTTGTTTTAGCAGCACCGTCCAGATGCACAATACATTTTATTTTCCCTCCAATTAACACGGCGAATAATACGCAGGTTCCGATAAGGGGCTTTTTGTTTCAAACAGTGTTTGTGAAACCGAGGAAATGTGAAGGCATTTTTCATTGTGAAGTTGTTTGGCCTGTAACACTGTGGGGATCTGATGAACATGTTGCTGCTCCACAAGAGGCAGCGGTCAGTGAGCAGAGGCCTGGGCTGAGGGAGGACAATATCTCTGTGCAATCTCACTACGGTGGCCCCCAGCTACAAGTAGCCTACTTTACAATATTTTTCAAAAAGGTGGAAACAATAACACTTACTTATTTACTTGAATTATATATTGATTAAAGCCTCCCCTCCCTTTAGTTTTTATTACAATTTAAATTGATTTCTTACTTTTTATTGGTATACTTGACAAGTTGGTTGTGATTATTTTATTTTGTTTGTCATTTTAGCATCAAGTGATATGAAAACGCCTGGTTATGAATTTCGAAAAGGTGTGCATCACAAAGAAAAAAAGTAAAAATATAACAAGAATGAAGACAAAATTTTACCTGTCAAACGCATACCTAAGAAGCGGACTATTGGCTGTGAACACAACCTTAAACGCCAAAAGCAGTAAACTGGTATAAAAAGCTTCAACTGTTGAGACAAACAAACACAAAACCATTCAAACAGCAAGACAGATCCCAAGATTGAATTACCACGGTTGAATCATTAGGAAACACAGTGTGAGCCAGGAGCCAAGTTAAGTGTTGCCATGTCTACAATTAATCTTCATCTCAGTGTTACGGGTTGATTGATATTGTCACTCAAAAAGCAGCCATGGTATGTATCCAGCATCTTGTAGTCACTCCACAGGTCGAAAGGCTCACAGTTTCTCACTTATTTAATAAAATTAAATATTTATGTTTTTTAATTTTTTTTAAGATATTTTTTTGGCATTTTTATGCTTTATTTATAGTGTAGAGACAGAGCTGAAATGGGGCAGAGAGGGGAGTGACATGCAGAGAACGACCGCGGGCTGGAATCGAACCCGGGTCCGCTGCTGGCCGAGGCCCATGGGGGGGACGCCCTACCAACTGAGCTAAGGGCGCCCCCCTCATGTATGTTTCAGTGTATTTATTTTCTCCTCTTAATTTACCTGAAAGAAAGGACATCTTTAACACTATTGCGGTGTTTGTAAAAAAAATATTTGCTGTATGGATATGATGACTGCATAATGAAAAATCTAAATAGAATAATGATGAAAGCTAAAAAGCATAAAATCCTGCTCTATAAACTCAAAGCTTTAGTTAATTCAATTTAAGGTCACACTTAGATTGCACTATTCTAAGGTTAAACTACATAACATTTTCCCAAATCTTTCACCCCTATGTAACACGTGTAAGATCGCCGATGGTACACTTGCTCACCACTTTTGGGAATGTCCAAATCTTTACAACTTTTGGTGTCTTGTATTTAAATGGTATTCAAATGTTTTAAATGTTTCTTTAACTCCGGATCCTGACCTTGGCCATTCCGCAGCCTTGGAAAAGCTGGACCATAATGCTCGCACAATCATGGTCTATGGTATGGTAATTGCTAAAAGATGTATTTTGAAACTGTGGAAATCTGACTTAGCCCCCCAGTTTGACACTTGGCTGAGGGAACTAATGGGCATCTTACATGTAGAGAGGCTGAGATATGAACTGTCTGGCAACTCTCAAAAATTCCTCGCCATATGGAGCCCAGTGCTACAGCACATCAGGGTCTAAAATGTCTGCCCCCTTGGTGCCACTTGCCCTGTCGGGTGCCCCTCCTGGGTCCCGCAGTGAAGAAACTATCACAATGAACATGTTTAATTTGCCCCAGTTTTGTTTTTGTTTTTGCTTTGTTTTTTTTTTGTATTTATAGCTTATTTTCTTAATCATTCTCTCTTATTTATTTATTTGTATTTTGTGTCTTTCTTGTCTGTTTATGTGAGGGAGGGGGAGGAGGAGAAGAGGGGGGGAGGGGGTTGTGTAAGTATTGTATGTGTCTACTGTCTACTTATTTTGTTTTTTGTCCGTATGTGAAAAAAAACTTGTAAAACCACTAAAATAAAAGTTTCAAAAAAATAAATAAAAATAAATAATGATGAAATGCTCACAGTCCCGAACTGCCTTTCTTTGATGTTTATAGTTGATTTGCCAGTGGTAAAGAAGTTGAACAGAAGGAGGTGATTATCATTGTTCTGAGATTTCATTGTGACATTTGTAGCCTGACTTGTGCAGAGCGGCAGCTAAATAAGTTGCCATACTTTGCACAGGAACAGTGATTAATCGGTCTCCTCCTCCTCCGCTGTCTGTCTGTCTGTCTGTCAACCTCTCGTGCCTCTATGAGTGGACAAATTGCCACATGAAGACATGTGTGTGCTTCCAAACACGTTGGCCATATTAAGAGCAATACCTCTTAATAGTAGGGAAGGGTCTGTTCACCCCAGACAACAGAAAAAAGTAGCCCAGCTCACAGCTCACACACGTTCACTGATAACTGCTGGTGCCGGTTCCTCAGAAGAAAAAGAATAAGGAATTAATTAGGCCTGCTGTGATCTCTTCTTCCAATGTAACTTGAAATAAATCTTAAGACCAACAGTATATAGCCAGGATAGCTGCATCTCTGTTAAAGTTGTTCTTATGCACAATGGTACTTTGGACTTAATACTAACGTTAGCATGCTAACTTGTTCACAATGAGAACCCCCATTATCCCTATGTTCCCTAATTTCTATAAAATGTTTTCCACATCAAAATAAGGCCCTGCGTCCCCCTCAGGCCTACATGCAGACGAGTGGGTAGAAAAAAAATCCACATACACTAAAAATGTTTCAAAAATCTTTCCATAAAGGCATAGTTTATTATTTTTAAATGGGGTGGTTTGAGGTACTTATGAATAGTTAGTGTGTTACCTTATAGTCCAGGCAAAATAGCATTTTTCATAAAATAGAATTGTAAAATAATTTTATTCAGATCAGATAATTATTATAACATATTTCCCCAACTAGGATTTCTTAGGACTTTTAGTATGTTGTTTCTGGACACCTCATAGAAATGATCTGAGCTGAAAAAAATATTTTACAATTTATTCTATTTTTGGCCCCAAAATGCCTTACTTTGCCTGGGCTATTATGGAGATGGCGATCAGCGCAGTAACTTTAAAGAATTTGGGGGAGACTTTGCTGTAGCAGATGTCAGCCTTGTCATGAATTGCAAAACTTGGTGTTTATTTTATTTCGAATTGGGAATGGTTGTGAATTGTGACCCCAATAATCAGAATCGAAATGAATGGTGTATGGGATTCCAGACGATTCACAGCCCTAGAACATAGGGGTGTGGGTACATATGAGAAGAACCATACTCTATATAAAGCAGCTGTGAGGATGAGGAGCTGACCATTCTTCAGTATACAGTAGGCCTATGGCAAAGTTTGACATTGCCAAACACAAGCCCCACACTGGCCTCTGGTGCATTACCTTGCTCCCACATAGGGTATAGGTCAACCGGTCGCATCATTCATGAGCCACTCTGGATAGCTGTGGCATTAGCTGATAGCTTCTCAATATAGTTCCTGGACATGGGCAGGCTGCTACAATGTCAACAAAAGGCTGTTGTTCGTGTGCAGACTGTAATTCCCTCAGGACAATGTCTGTTGTGCCCCCTAACCGCTTGTCTCCGAGGACAACCAAATAAAAGGGCTACGTTTCATATGACCAGCAGAATCAAGAGTTGCACATATAAAATCTTATCTCCACCGCTTTGATGCCTGCAAGGGCTTTATTTCATCTCAGAAAAACTATTTTATCTTGCTTCCTGTTTTTATCTCCTCATGAAACTGACACCTGCTGACACACACACAAACACACACCCCCCCCCCCCCCACACACACACACACACACACACATTGGCAGCAGATCCCAATGAAGTGCCTAAATATGGTGAACAAAAGGTCTGCGGGGGGAGTGAAAGGAGAAGCGGAACAAAAAACAAATAAGTAATGAAATTATAACAATACCGGGAGAGAAGAGGAGATAGAGAGACAGAGAGAGAGAGAGGGAGTAGGGTTGCCACAATGGCGAGGAACAATCGTGCCGCGTCAATGGAAAAAGAGAGCTGGGTGGGTGGGGGGGAGAGAGGGCTATCTGAACAATAGAGCCGGTGACAGGAGCACAATGGCTGCAGTGTTTTCAATTAGACATTATCTCATAGACAGAGTGGCAGGTCTCATTGTGCGCGGGGGCTATTTCAGGGCTGCCTTTGTGTGGGGCAGTGCCATACTCCCCCGCCCCCTCCTCGACCCTCAAACCCCCCCTAGAATCCCACCTCGATGTGGAGGCCCTGTTATCTTGTGCGCGGACTGTGTGTATGTGCATGTATGTGTGAGTCCGTGGATGGACAGAAGAGAAGCAGGCCTTTTATGCAGGCTTGTTATTTGCTTTCCAACAACGGAAAGGCAAAAGTGTATAGCCGGCTCCATGGACCAGATCTGCAAAGAGATGCAGGGGAAAAAACAGGTGATGTAGACCGATGGGTGTCTGTTGGCGGGACTACCTGGCCACTGCCACTCCTGTGATGTGCAGGCTCACCGTTGAACAGAGCCGTGCATGTACGTTTAGCAACAAAAAGGGGCAATAACCCAACCAACACACACTAATCCCAGCCTGATGTTGTCACACCTCTGCCATCCATAAATCATACACTTTGTTCATAACATGGCACTATCACTAAGTCCTACTGACCTACTTTATTATCATTAAATAATACTAAATACTAAATGGATAACTTAAAAAGTCAGTGTTGTTTTGGCTGGATTCATAATTTAAAACCATGAGTGAATTTACTATAACCAAACTGGGGTGGGGCTTTCCATGACAAGTCAGGACAAGTAGTTTCTAAACTGATAAGGCATATAC
Organism: Hyperoplus lanceolatus; assembly: GCA_026929865.2. NCBI lineage: Eukaryota > Metazoa > Chordata > Actinopteri > Uranoscopiformes > Ammodytidae > Hyperoplus > Hyperoplus lanceolatus. Next base: position 22,195,775 of record CM049396.1, read on the forward strand.
AACAATTATGTCTTTATATTTGATAGAATAAAAAACATATATAAGAAAATTCTGACACAGTAAGGGCACTTTTGGACTCTGGGGGGAAAGGGCATGGGCTCAAGCCCATCTTGGGTCCAATCTGTTTACCTGCCTACTGTTGATTCATGTTTACTGATACTGACCGGAGCGCCCCTCAGACCTCCGGAGACTTTCCACAGAATATTGTGCACATCGCTATCAGCTCAATCAGGTCTTTGTGGTTCTCCGTATCTCTATAGGGTAATCCAGCTCTCGCCTTCAGCTTGACAGGCTTCCTCTGTGTTGTTTTGCTGCATTCAGCGGATGAGGGGTCGGAAAAGAGGGCGATGCGGTGTTCTTGCTTCTCAGAAATAATGCGAAGCTCGTTTATCGGACGGGGGCATCTATGACATTTTGACACATTCGCAGAAAATGGTTGTTTCGATAAAGCCTCATTCAGCCCCTATGTGGTCGCTATGTGTTGCTTTGTGTGTCACTTTGTCACTTTGCTTTTTTGCATGTTGGTGAAGAAACCTTTTTTTGGTCTAAATGCACACATTGCTATCGCGGCGATATTGTGTCAGCTAAGCAATATAATCGTTTGAGGTTTTACCACTGTTGGTGTTTATCTCAGATGGCTGTCAGTCAGTCAGTCAGGGGTCCTCCCTCCCTCCCTCTGGTGTGCATAGGACATTCCATATTTACACTGGGTCATGGGTCACATTACTGCAGGTGAAGAGGGTTGCTATGAAGCTTTACTTATAGATTGGTGCTAAAAGGTTGAATCTCACCATTAAAAGCAACATGTCAACATATTCACACACTTTAAGTGCTTCTTGGAGCAGTTATTGTCTGGACAACCTTATACATCCTCAGGCTCAAAGGGTAGTTGGTTGTGGGGAACACTTGATAAAAACAGATCAAAGTAGGGCATCATTTGCTGGTATTCAACACACTTTACAACATCAGTCAATGCTTCTGGGGCTTGAATTGTATCAAAGGTCTTAACACAACACTGGGTTCTTGTAATTCAAGGTCACGTCATTCCATCAGAGTTTAACCTGGTGACATTTTAAGATCCTCCCTTGACTTAACATCACTATATTCAATTACTCATTCACCACATGTGGTGGTGCTTACAAATATGAGGAAAGTTTCCAAAAAGAGTAAATTATCTCTCCATCAATGCATGTGAAAACAAAGACAGTGTTAATGTGTTTGCCTTTTTTAATGCCACGATTCACTCTAGAACCAGGTAAGAAATCTTGAATGAGAAGCAACATGTTTTTTTTTACTAGTTATATATTGTTCAAAAGGGGGACCACAGAGTGTGTGCCAAATACAGGGGTAGGACACAAGGAAATAAGGTCAAACAACTCAGATTCCATCCTGGCCCTGGAACGACGGACCACTTCTTCACTCTCGCATGTATCCTGGAGGGTGACCGGGAGTATGCATGTGTTTAGTGGATCTGGAGAAGGTGTTTGGTTGGGTCCCCCAGGAGATACTGTGCAAGGTGCTGTCAGAGTATAGGGCTTCATCACCAATCCTGTTTGTAAAATTAATCGACAGGATATCGAGGCGTAGTCGTGGTGGGGAGGATTTGCAGTTCTACGGGCTGAGGAGCTCATCGCTGCTTTTTGCAGATGATGTGGTCCTGATGACATCATCGGTCTGTAACGAGTAGAGAACTGACCAAAGCTCTTCATTCCTACTCTCACCTATGGTCATGAAGGATGGGTCATGACTGAAATAACTAGATCGCGGGTACAAATGATGGAAATTGGTTTTCTCAGGAGGGTGGCTGGGGTTTCCTTTAACGATAGGTTGAGTAGCTCAGTCATCTGTGAGGTACTCTTCGGCTCTTTGCGTGGAAAGAGCCAGTTGAGATGGTTGGGGCATCTGGTAAGGATGCCCCCTGGTGCCTCCCTAAACTGATATTTATTTAATTGAAAGATTATTTAAATTTTTTTAAGTCTTTTTCGAGTGACCACCGCTACTGGAAAACACTGACCCAAAACCTCCCCATAGCCATGTATGTAGGCCTTCTCTCTCTCTCTGTCCAGTGTTTCTCAGTCTATTTCCGTGCTCTGAACCAGTTCTGTGACACAACAAACTCTTTCTGAGGGTCATTTCGTGGCGCAGATTTTATTTTAAACAGTGCCACAGGAGTTTTTCCTGTGCTCTGGTTTGTTTAATCAGTGAAATGAGCTGCAGCAGAGTTTGGATGGAGAGAAAACATGACTTAAAACCACCTGTGCATTATTACATATAGTATTACATTAGAATATTGTGAATGTGAAGCGTTTCATGCCTAGTTTCACATCAATCCAAACAAGTTTAACAAATTCAACAGCACATCATTCATGAAGTCAAGCAGAATGAACAGACAGTCGCAGGTCTCGCAACACTTTTTATTTGATGCAATACTTTAACCAGACGGATTTCTTGTTGGTCTAGTCTGTCATCTGAGCATCTATTAAATAATTCAATATTTGCTGGATATCATCCTGGACATGCCTGGCTTGAGATGTTTAGTGTGTGTGTGTGTGTGTGTGTGTGTGTGTGTGTGTGTGTGTGTGTGTGTGTGTGTGTGTGTGTGTGTGTGTGTGTGTGTGGTGTGTGTGTGTCTGTGTGTTTGAGGAGTGGAGTAAAGTGAAGTGGCGGTTAGGGTTTTCAGTCAGCAACCTTTAAGATACAGCTGATATCTATCAAATGGCTGGATGGAGATAGCAGGGCGGTGACCTGATTCCAATCTCCACACAGGAAGACAGTGTGGGTAATAAACTTCATTTGAGGTCGGGGTTGTTATGCCATCTTGCATGTAGATTACGTTGGGCTGCTCTCCAGCAACTGTCACCTGCAGCCACAGAGGTTTGTTTAGGTGTGCAAATAAATGAAATAAAAAAACACATTTGCTCTCATTACACATTTCCTGTTAAATACCACAGTAGCATATATCAGATATTGTAAAAGTTATAATGAGCACAACAAACAGCCCACAAAATGTGTTGATTTCTACATTTGATTTCTCATATGACCTATGGAATATCTAAAAAGGACATGTGCCTCTATGTAAATGTTTCCCATAAAATAAAGAATGAAATCTGTCTGGCATTGGAGTGATTCAAATTTTTGGACACAAGGGACAGAACAACAAGCTTTGAGGACAAGAAAGAAAAACAGCATTGTCACCTTATCAACTCATTATGGCTAAAATGCATTAACAAATATTTGCCTATTTCCACACCAAGCAGGCATTTAGAATCATTAGCATTGATTCAAAGTTCTGTTTCTGTAAACATGATGAATATAACTCAGATATTCGCTCTGGTTTGATCTCCATAAACCCATTATAAAAATATGTGTCTCGAGACAGAGCTTAATTTCAATCTGTCATTAGACAGGTACAGTTTTTATTAAACGATTATTCCGATATTATATTTACCAAAACAGTCAAATTGCTGATGTTTAAGAGTTTAACGAAACCGTTGAGAAATACCTTTTATATCACCCATGGTCCTTTGATGCATTGATCATATAGAATATTGATCAATGCAGTATGAATGATTATTATCTTGTGTATATGGTGAAACAGTAAGAAAACCCAACATTTAGATGATTATCATTGATACATTTCCTACTGGACCTGCTGAGGGGTATTTCAAGAAGCGGTTTTGAGTTTGTCTGCTCTGAGTTAGTGGAAACTCTGGGTTTTCCGTTTCAAGAAGCAGGTTCAGCGCAACTCAGATTCAGATACTGCGGCAACATACGCCATGACTCTAACCTGCTGGAAAGGTGCAGTTAGACCTACTCTGAGTTTAATTAATCTGATCAGTAGCATAGTTCTCAGCCCTCGAGTCGTTCATATAGGCGGCCACCTCACACATCGTGAACATGCTCTACATTCAGATTAATAAACCTATTTGTATTGTATGTAGTGTGATCACTTGAGGACAATGAATCTGGTAATAAATCAATCATGCTCTACAATGGAAACTGTCACCTAATTTGTCTGACGTTAATGTCTTTCAATCCCCATTTAAAAGAAGCGACAGTGTTTACTGCACAGTATTATAGCTTGCCTATTACAGCGAATATAAAAAACTCTCAGCAATGCTGTGCCGCGCCAGCTTAATACTTTCGCTGCTGCTGATATGCGTAACTTTTTAAATTGGCTATTGCTTCTCATACGGAAGCGTAATGATTCTCGTGACAAAAAATGTTGGCCCCGTTTATTTATGAATTACTGGGGTGATAAGATCCGAATAATGAGATAATATCCATGTTAATTCTTCTCCATACCATAAGCTCATTTGTTAATATGTCTTACTATAGTGGGAGGAGCGGAGAAGTTTTTTTTTTTTATGAGAAGTGAATAAGTGGGAGGATCAAGCATTTGTTTCTCCTGTTTCCATGGTGAATCATGTTATCAGCGATCCATTGACAATGGCTTTTACGCACAAGCTCAATCCAGAGTGAACACTCTCAGAGTTGATTGACCCAACGCTGATCCACTGTTCTGAAACCAATAACCCAGAGTTGCTCATCTCAGAGTTGGCCAACTCAGAGCGCAGGATTAAACCCAGAGTTTGAAAACCCTGCTTCCTGAAATACCCCACTGGTTGTATTATTTTACTGTTGCAACATCTCAATATCCCCATGGGAATTAATAAAGTGTTATCCTTCTTAAGAACCTGGCACACTCCTGCTATGGCACTCCAAGTAGGAGTGCCATAGGTGGGTAGGTGTGGGCATAAAGTGAAGCTTCTTATTTTTTAAACCATGAAGGCAGACATCGTTACAATGTTACGATCTTCGAGATTCTCCATAAATCAGCTATTATCAATGAGTTGAACATGATTTACATGTTCCATTGAAATCATTTAAAGCCAAGTAGCATGGCACGTTGGCGTCCCCTTTGGACAAAAGCGGTAGTATTTTTACGACGCCCGCTGTTGCAAAGCTGTTTTCTAGCTCGTGCCAGGCGTGCGAGTGTGAACTGAGAAGGGAGCAATACAGTGCATGTCGGTGTGTTGAAAGTGTGAGGACTTTTTTCAGCTCCGTGAGAGTGGTTTTGACACTGCATCAACTAATGCCAGTCAGTGCTACACACACCTGATTGCAATGAGTTGATGCAGCAGCGTCACCTAACTACTCTCTCTCACGGAGCTGAAAGATTACGTGTCCTCACAGAAAGCGAATGAACAAGAGACGGCAGTTAGTATGGATCACGATGAGGTAATGTGTTTGTGTTATTGATGTAAATAATGACTATTTCAGATAATGGTTATCTGATGATGGTGAAGCAAAGCAAACTTTGTGTTAGTACCAACCGCTCATTCATTTAGGAGTAAACACTGCACTATAGTTTCGCTCTCGTGAAATTGTATACACGTTGCTTGGCAACGCCCTGGTCCCGCCCGTAGCCTATATCACTCTCCCTTTTAGCTTTTCTTCATTGCATTCTCTTTTTTTTCTTTGATGGTTCAGCCCCGTTATCAGTCATTATAACGACAAATAACTGTATCAAACAAGGCTCCCGCTCCCATTCCCTCACCTGGAGGGATAGGCTTCTCAAATCGCGTTGCAGCGCCACACTGAAATCTGCGACCAATATGGATATGTGACCATAGAGCCTGCACGAGCGAACCGAAAATCGGACTGGGTGTGCGACCAGACCAAGAGCAGTAATAAAAACTATTTAAAAACGTCTATCTTTGCACTGATGGTCTCGTTTGCTGTTAAAGGTAATTTATGATTATCAGAGGAAACATGAGGCTGTTTAAAATATATTTAAATGTTACTCCTAGCCGCTTTAATTTTAGTTTTTAATGCTGGTGTAACTGAGCCTTAACACAGCAGAAACCAGTGAATGTAAGGCTCTGTTTGGGGTTGGCAAACATGATGAGAGAGTTTTGGTATACTGTATTTGAAGCCAGAGGCAGTTGGCAGACCTGCTATAGCGATGAGAAGGAACATATTGTCAGTAGATTATGAGGTGAGACTGGCTTCAGTTGTGACAAATGATACCTCTCTCCCACTGCACTGTGTGAAGAAGCACCCTGATAGACCCACTGTAGGAGAACAGTCCAAAACACATTGACCAGAAAACCCTCGAGGAAGAGACTGTTACTGTAGGTACATAATCACTACAAATAAATTCCTTAAGTTGCCACTTAATAAGGTATACCTGTAAAATCTACTGAAGTCCAATACAACTGTTCAGCCATACTATTATGATGCCTTTAATGTTCAGATTATATGTTTCCATGTCATATTTATTGGTGTTGTTGTGCTGGGTTGCATCATATTCAAAGATGTTTCTAATAATCCCACCTCTACTGTATGAATGAATGAATGAATGAATGAATGGATGAATGAATGAATGAATTTGTATTATTGTGTCATGTCCAAACAAGGACCCATTCCCTTCGGGATTATAAAACACCAACAACTGTATCAAATTCAAATGATAACATTCACTTCCTGTAAATGGTGATCACATTTCACAGTAGGACAACAAGGAAACAGACGCAAACAAAAGAAAAGAAAAGAAAAGCTGTATGTAGACAGGGAGAACACCATTTAGAAACACCTTTCAATTAAATGTCCAGAACAATGAGACTTTCACTGTCAATAAAAGCATATTTGAATTTAGCTATATATATTTTGGGAATATCAACCAACACTGAACATTAGCAGCTTTGTAAAGGTAGACCTCATGGCTAATCATCTGTACTGAATTGCCACATGCAAAATTGTGCAGGTTTTTCTAATGCAACTCAAAGTTTGATTTGATATCAAGGAAACAGGCCCCTGGTCACTGTGTTGTCCCAGTGTTACAAGATCCATTTACCAACATAGGAAAGAGACGTCTTTAATATCCACTTTCAATGTTCCCACCAGATCATACTGCAAAACTGACAACTGAAATCATTCACACCACTGACATGTGAATGTGGTCAAGCTGAAAATGATGTCCATTGAATTTTTCAGAGAGATCAGTGGGCCAACTTACATACAATAAGTTCTGCTATGCACATAACTACAAAGCCACAAATTCCCTAGTGTGAACAAATGCAAATCCTGGTAATAATAAGTGACATGAAAATTGAACCTTGATTTTTAACTGGAAGTGCACCTCTGCCCCCACAGTGGCACGCTTATAACTTGTCTGTCACCAAAACACCAAACAGGCAAAAGTGAATGTTATTTAAAGGTGAAGTAAGCGATTTATTTATGTTAATATAAGTGTTAAATCGCTCTTTATTCATACAGTGATCAATTATATAGTGTGTGCGTTTCATAAAGCCGATCTCTCAGTCACTCGCTATGCATGTAATCGGCAAATAAACTTTTTGGGGATCCCACTACTGATAACAAATCAGAAGAGAGAACGCTTCAAACCGGCACCCGTCTCACTGCCGGTGCACGCACAGAGCGACAGATGTGTGAATGTGATGAAAATGGGGGCGGGACCTGATAAGCCTTTGGCTTCTTCCATCACCCTTCGGACAACACAAAGTATGACGTATGATGTGAAAGAGATAATTGTGTATTGTGTGGAATTGTCAGAAAGAATAATAATAATAAAACAAAATAAAAAAATGTGTATGCGCCTACAATGGCGGAGCAGGTAAAAATCCTTCCCAAGTCTGTTTTGATGGCTTTTATCATGTTTTATCACACTTATGGACCTGAGATGATGCTAGATAACTCGCTGCTTGAAGACCGCAGTGCATTAATGTGGTGACGTGGGGACGAGGGAGGGGACTGAAAACTGCAGTCACTGATAGGGAGTTAGCTAAACTGACCATTCCGCTTACTGAACCTTTAACCCTGCCTCAAAGTCCCATGGTGCAGTGTTACACATGCGACGAAGTCCATAGTGTTTTGGTCTGTAAGCGTATGAGATGTAATACAAGATCTTTAATATAATTGTTTTGTGAATAAATATGCTATTGTGTAGCTTGTCAAATTTTGTTTATTTTTTTTGAACAACATTACATCTAGTGTTGTTGCAAAAAACTACAACTATTTGTTACTACAAATATTTACAATTTGTAGTAAAAAAAAGCAAAACAAAAATCACAGCTCAGATAAAATGCACAAACCTGAAAAAAAGAATAATTATCTGTAACATCTGCCGAAAAAATAAATGAAGTGTTGTTTTTTTGCAACAACAACACAGTATATATAGTACTTTGCAAAACACATGCATAAAAGAAAAATGTCGAAGTATAGTCAGGTGGATGGAAATTATATATTTACATATTGTATATTTGTATATTCTATGCAATGTAAAGCGTCTTTGAGTGAAAACCTATCAATTATTATTATTATTATTACATCTAGGAATGTAAGGGAAATAGCAGAAAGGGCGCATTAATACGTTGCACACAAAACAATAAAAAATCAGGCAACATACAATTAATGAAGGAATTATTTAATATAGAATTTAGATTAGTCCTAAATTCTGTCATGGCTATAAGATGCATCAATATAACTCCCTTTTGCTAACTTTTCCAAGTGGCTGGAGCTGAAGATAAGAAGGCTTTCTCTCTTGTTCTTGTCTGTACATTATAGCTGCAACAGATTGTTGTGTAAATTGTATATATTTTGTGGAAGATATCTAAAAGATTTGACTAATTCAAGAAGATTAAAGTCTCTTACATCCGGTTTGCTTTGCGATGCATTTGTGACTAGGTTTTTGTCTAAGTTAAGCTTAACAGTTTGTATTTTTCTATCAAACAGTAATCAAACAAGAGGAAAGCATGTCAAGTAGACTACAACACAAAAGTGATGCCTTAGAAATAGCAGAGACTTAACTCTTTGGGATTCAAAAGCACAATACAAGATAATAATCAAAACATTGTGTTGCCACTTGGCCGCCTGAAGGTAGTCATTCAACATTCAGCGCGGCTTTTCTTTCTATTGTTCAGATTCATTGTCAGATACAATAGCGAATGCTTTTTACCATAGGTGACACAAACAACACAACTGTGTTCCAGTTAGTAACATTACTAGATCCCTGCTCAAAATTTTATTGTGTTCTGAAACTCTTCATTCCATCAACGCAATCATATGACATTGTATGTAAAAACAAACGCTAAGGAAAACCCATGCTCAAAGAACAGAAGACAAAAACAATTGTCTTTCAACAAAGGAAAGGAAAAAAAGAAAAGAAAATGAGAAATTCCAAATATTTCAGGTGGTTGGAGAGATAGCACAGCATGGCTCACAGCCAGGAGGTCCTGGCTCTCAACCTGCTCAACAGCTCCACATTCAACATCATGAGGGGTTGAGAAAGTGGAGGGAAGGACAGTTTTTTTAAACATTATATTTATTGGTTTTTAGCATTGAAAGTACATATTATCATACATACACACAAACATAGACACACACACACACACAGACACCTAATGGAAGGACAAATTAAAGGCTAAACATTCACCCCTCTGTCGCTCTCTGCGCGTGCACCTGCAGAGAGAAGTACCCGTTTGTAGCGTTCTCTCTTCTGATTGGATATCAGGCTGTGGGTTCCAAGAAAAGTGTATTTGCCGATTACATGCAGAGCAGGTGACTGAGAGACCTGTGTCATGAAACGCTCACACTATAGAAGTGATCACTGTATAAATATAGAGCAATTTAACACATATATTAACATTAATATATCGCTCACGTCACCTTTAAATATGATTGCTACTCCACATTTAGACTATCAGCTGATAACATGACAGTTTTACATCCATATTCGCTGGCCTGATTTTATTTCATCTTTTCTTTAAATGCCTCTCCCCCGGTGCGTCTCTCTGTCTCACAGCTGCATTTCCTACACTCCCCCTGCTTCCATATTTTGACTTACAACAGTTTGTCTTCATTGTTTGGATGAATTGTTACAAACAAAAGGCCCAGTTTTGAAGGGGAGGTGCGACAGACACAGACACAACAAGAACTTGTTTCATTTTGAGAAATCACAAATATGTGCTACAAATTGTGTTTAAAGGACCTAAAATATACCGGCAGTTCAAATCGGCTCTCATGGAGTTATAATTAGGGCTGTCAGCATTAACACGTTAATCGTGATTTGATTAAAGTCAGAACCTATTTGTCCCTACATTGCACCCATACTTGTAGTCAAGCCGACACCATAGCTTCCTGCTTGCTACTGCCGTTGTTATAGAGACGAATGGCAACAATACGCTTCTGAATGGCTCATTTTACTTAAAAACAACAAAAACAACAACTTACTCTCGAATGCTTGCGAGGAAATATTAACTGATTTTGACAACAGGCTGTAAAAGTCAATGCGAACCATGTAAAATAAAGATGGAGCAGGATTTCTTCATCGCCTACTGGCTAGAGTTCTGCTTAGCAGTTCAGCACTCTTTGCCACTGATGGCCGAATAAACAGTGAATAAAACGGATAAGCTCATTGATAATGACAAAAGAACAATTGGAGCATTCCAAACCCACCATTTGAAACAGTCAGGATGTAGAGTGTCCTTTATGTACTCAAGTACAAAGTAAGGGCGTAGGAGAAAGGGATTAGCATTACTTATATCATTATTCATTATTAGCAGCTTTACACTGCTCAGTTTGCCCAGTCAATTATGACCCACCTTGAAACAAGACGGCTTGTTGTTTTTAAAGTAAAATACTACCTACTCTTTGGCTGCAAAGGTCTACATGTAGCACCAGAGCCATCACTTTATTCACCAGCTGGGATCCATATGTACACAGTGTTTTTTTCAGGTCAACCTTGTAACAACTGTATCAATCCTGTGTTCATTTCATCAAAGAAATATAATACTCATATATACGGAGAACATTACACTTTTGGTCAATGCATAAACCACTGCCATATCTGATGTTTAGACTGCTCCCCTCAAGCTAACCCAGAAGTCTTAGTGACTTGTGAATTTGACGCTTTTACATTACATTGTATTTAGCTTGGTAGCTACTCTGTAGAGGTTCAGAAAAAATTTATCAGGTGCTAAATGGGGATTGGTAGAGTACATTGTGTCATCAATGGGTTGCAGTTTGTGTTCTACTTTCTTAAAAATAATTGAATCCATGACAACCACACCCCAGTCGCTGGATGAGGTATGCGTAGCTGTTCCTTCCCGGCCAAAGCAAAACTCCAGTGTGAGCTGGATGGGGCCACACATGATGAGAGTCTATCAACAACATGCTGCTAAGCGTTACGTTAAGTTGAAATTAAACAATAAGACAGCCTGCTATTACACGGTATGTATATATGAGTGGTAATGGACTGAACGTTACTTCATCCAAAAAGAAAATGTGACAATAATTGCCCTGATTGACTGAGTAGAAATGCATATAACATTAGCTGCTAAAGTTGCTATGTCAACCAGCTACAAAGACGGTACTCTCATGGGTACTATCTTGTAATGGATAACAGCCTCTAGAGACCGACCTGATACCAGAGTAGAGTAGAGCAGGTACCATGTAATGGAAAAGGACCATTATTAGACCATTTCTTTTAGTGAGGTATCTGTATCTGCCGCTCTGTCAAAAAACTGTTGATGTGAGTTCAATGCATGATGGTACAGGCTTGGATGACTCAGGGTAAACCAAATGACATCCAATAGTCGCTATGGTTCTGGACTCAGCCTGGTTGAAGGGCAGCAGAGATTAAAAAAAATGAAAGATAAAAAGGTCCATGTTTTAATAATAATGGATTGGATTTATATAGCGCTTTTCAAGGCACTCAAAGACGCTTTACAGGGTTCCAGGTTCCATTCATTCACACACAGTCATACTGGTGGTGGTAAACTACCATAGTAGCCACAGCTGCCCTGGGGCAGACTGACGGAAGCGTGGCTGCCATTCAGCGCCTACGGCCCCTCCGACCACCACCTCAAACATACAGCAGTCATACACATTCACACGAGGCAAGGTGGGTGAAGTGTCCTGCCCAAGGACACAACAACCATGACACAGGTGGCCGGGCGGGGATCGAACCGCCAACCCTAGGATCATTGGCCAACCCGCTTAACCACCTGAGCCACGGTCGCCCCGAATGTTTTCTCCACTGGCCTACCCTAAAGGGCACTTGATCTTTTCCTTTTTAATCTAGCCTTCTATAGGGGCTTTAACAATATCAAACTGAGCCCTCACAGCCACAGATGATGCCACACTGCAGCTTTAAAGTCCCCTGTAAACCCCAATCCACAACATGCTTCTAACTATGTCATCTGGGGAGTTAGTTGCATGATAATAAGGATCTGAAAAGAGCTATGCGTATTCAATCAATCCAAATTAAAGACATGGTCATTTAGGTTTGCTAAACTTTACAGTAATTTGGATTAGATTAGGTGGACTATGCTCTGGTTCTTATGACACGGTAAGTATTTTGAACCAATCACAGCAGTTCTTTGCCTGAACATTCTAAAAAAACAATTACTGTTGCCAATGGAGGCCGGATAATGCCACGCCAACACAGTCCTGTAAAACGGTCTAAAAGCAGTTTTTTAAACAAAGTTTTGTAATATTTATGAAAACATCTTTTCAGTCAGATTTTAATAGAGCTCATTGAGACACCCAGCTTTGATATCATATATTAATATGTGCTATTTTAGGCCAGGTTTCCAGAGGCTTTAAGGTTGCTAGCAGCTATACGGGCTCAACCTACTGTATTACATACAATTGAATGCCACATCAATGTCTATGACTGGCCAAACAAAAACCTGCCAGCGCTCTTGGCTGATGTTGAGGGGTCAGTTTATCTCACTGGAGGGTGTAAAGAGGTTCATGTAGTGCTTGACTCTCTCCAGTCATGAGGAAGATGTAAGAAGTCAGGACATCACAACACACACAGAGACAGCAGGTTCCCCTCACAGCAAGCAGGAGCAAAGGCTTCAAATGTACAGCAGTGTGTATAAGTGTGTGTGTGTGTGTGTGTGTGTGTGTGTGTGTGTGTGTGTGTGTGTGTGTGTGTGTGTGTGTGTGTGTGTGTGTGTGTGTGTGTGTGTGTGTGTGTGTGTCACAGAGGGAAAAAAAGAACTGACAAGATGAACAAAAGAGGAAAAAAGGACATTAGAAAAGTGGGAAAGAAAGGAAAAGGTAAAAGGGGTAAAGTGTAGATGGAGAGAAAAAAAGGAGAAGTGTAGAAAAGGGTTTCGTAATCTCGCTCGCTATAGCGGTGGTGTTGTTCCGTCTCCATGGCGACAGGCACAAAGGCCCGTGGTTGGCCATTGATGGCTAATTGTATTCTTCACAGCTCTTTTGTTAATTGTTGTCTGCCCAGCTCCCACTTCCTGCTGGGCCACGGCACAAAGCCACGAACAGGAGGGATTAGAAATGGCACATCAGCTCCCCCCCCCCCCGACCCCCCAACAACACACAGCCAAGCTCTCTCTACCTCTCGCTCTCTCTCTCCCCTCTCTTTCATTCTCTCTCCTTCTCTCTTTGTCCCTCTCTCTATCTCTCTCTCCGTCCCCACAGAGCCGCACCTCCTTTAATCTTTCCTCACCGTGTGCACTCCCATGACCTCGTCCATTCTTCCTTTCTTTCCCATTCTCTCTTTCTCTTTCTTTCTCTCTCTCTCCATGTCTTGATATGAGGTCTTCACTTCTTCAGTCGCATTGCTCTGATGTTCAGTCAGCTTGTTTTGCTTCTTTGCCTCCTTCACTGCAAACGTTATTGACATAGACACAAGTAAGACAATCGCACTGCACAACATGTTTACTCTAATGCAAAAATTTAAAAGTATATTTCTCTTTCTCACAGTTGTGGCTTTTTTATCGCATGAAAAAAAGTTAGAGGAAATGGTCGAAATTTGGGGAATAAAGTTGAAATACAGTTTCATAAATAAATTAGGAATGTGTTCAAAAAACCCAGTCACATTTCTCTGACCTCATGACATCATAAGGGGGGAGCCCTACCCCCTCATTACCAACTTAACTGAGCACTACCTGTGATAAGCAAGACCTCAAGAGCCCAATCAGAGCAGACCAGGCTTTTTGGAAGGCGGGGCTTAAAGAGGCAGGCTCTAAAACGAAGCTTTTAAGACAGAGGCTGAAAAGAGGGGATTCCACAGTCATTTGCAATGATGGGATTTAAAAGTTTTATGGACGGAACTCCATGAAAACATTTTTAGTAGAAACACAAATTTAAACCTGAAAAGTAGCATAATACTTGACCTTTAAAACACAAAATGCCTCTTTATAAGGCCAACAATGGGGTACAACCTCATAATATTAAACAAGAACATTGCCTCAGTGTTGAGTGTACATCAATACTGATGCACAGTGTTTGCAAATGAAGTCATCATCTTTTCATTTGACCATCACCCTGTTTAGACCATTATCACACTACAAACTGAAGTGTTCTTCTATTACGCTTCTAACAGTCTCTGATATCTGTTACACTTTTACCTGTCACACAAATATCATATTTGGAAAGTGTGGGGGAAATTTGTTTTGACAAAAAAACTCCTTCTCTCTGCCTGTCCATTCAATTCTAAGTGTAATTTTCTCCAAAACTCCCTAACTCATGGGCTTACTGACATGTTTTAACAAATACATTATATAAATATATCCCATTTCTCGTGAACAATAAGTTCTTGTATTATGTTTTCAAACAAAACACTGTAGAAAGAAAAATTAAATCACATCTCATTTTCTAATTAATTTAAGGGGGAATTCCAGAGATTGAGGAAAATATGATACTCTGAATAAAACTTTTTGGGTGGAAATAAGATTTGGTATTTTGTAATAAAACAACTAGAGGTTCATTGATTACGAAAATATTTTACCTGAAAAGACACATTGTTGTGGAGTTCATCAAGTGTTATATTAAACCTTTTTATTTATTTTCAAAAATCAAATTCTATTCATTCAATATACTCTGTAGTATTTGGGCGGTGGCAGTTGCACAAAAACTTTTTTCAGAGAATACAAACGTGTTGCTTGGATACGGGTTCATTGTGAAACTTCTTTGGATTGGTTCTTAACAGGACCATTAATAGGTCACTTACAAAAGATGACACAATTTGGCCAATTCAGCCATTACTTGATTGACAGAAAACATATCGCCACCAGTTTTGATATTAGATGAAGTCATTTATTAGGCAAAGGTACTAAAACGTTTAGCTATTTGACTTCTCCATTGTGCAAACCTGCTGCTTTTTCTCTGTTTCATATCATTGTTCACTAAACCTTAATTTTCAATCTTTAATAATTGTCTATGGACCCACACCCTTAAGAAACTGGACAACCCTCCCACTAACACTAAAATGAAATAACTGAGTCCTTTCCATTTATGAGATTGAAATGCGAAAAAGACCTGATTGTTGTCCTCCATATGGAAACATGCACCTGTAGCTATGTGTTGAACACACATCTGTTTGATAGAATGACCCTACTTTAATCTCATTATATATTTGACAAGGGTTCAAACATTCATCCACATCACCTAGAACCTCAGATTACACTCTTTAGGCCTATACCCCCCCACACACACACACTCATCATATTATTTATTCCTGCCCGCTCTTTAACGTGTTGTCAGATAATAGAAAATCCATATTTGTTTCTAACAGAAATGTGACATTCCTTGTAACTGAGTCCAGATGGGACTGATTTACTACAGACAGGTTTAGTTCTCTGGGCTATTCACCTTCCAGGAAGCTGGATTGTCGGCTCATCTGGGAGAATATTTGCACGTTTGTTTTTAATGGTTTTGTTTAAATGAGTTATTAAAACGTTTTTATTATCTTTTTTTGCTTTATGTATGATATTTAGTTTTAGTTTTATATCGTAATAATTATTTTACAAGTAAAATGTTGTAACTTGTATCGCAAGACAAGTGCATTCTTATTTGGATGAATATAAGCTCCTCTGGGCTTCCGTAGTTTCAAGTTTGATTTACTGCTATCACCAGTTGATGTGTAGTGTGATATGTGCCATACATATAAAGTATTAACGGTCACTACGCCTCGAGCATTCCTTCTTTACAACCCAGCCGCCCGCCTGTATTGGGCAGAAGTTACCACATAAAACAAGTAATCTGGACTTCATTTTCTAAGTAGCTTTAGTTAATCCAACTACGTCTCCCTGGGGTATAGCTTCAATTCAGTTCAACTACTTCCACTGTGAACTCAATGTTAGTTTGCGTTGCTATACAGAAAAGAAAAGCTTCCCAAATACTGCCCATGTGGTTACAGAGTGAGTTGAACTAAAGTGTACATTGTAGCCTATCTGGATGAATCAGAAGGATGAATAGAGGATGGCAACTGCTGGGGATCAATAAGTGATTGACAGCCTGATCGACGTGTGTGCTAATGTGACAAGCAGCC
Organism: Hyperoplus lanceolatus; assembly: GCA_026929865.2. NCBI lineage: Eukaryota > Metazoa > Chordata > Actinopteri > Uranoscopiformes > Ammodytidae > Hyperoplus > Hyperoplus lanceolatus. The sequence goes on from CM049396.1 coordinate 22,212,102, forward strand.
AGTGACACATAATCGTTAAGGTTTTTATTCTCTCTATTTCTTTCTTTCTATCTATCCATTCATCCATCTATCCCAAAGCAAAACCATCTGGAAATTGGTCCCTCTCTCTTTAAAGGTGCAGTGTGTAGAATGTATTGGCATTTTTCAGAACAGACATGGTAGAAATGGAAATTAATATTCATAAATATGTTTTAAATAGTAAATGGTCGCTTGAAAATGGAAGGTGTTTTCTTTTATTTCCTTAGAATGAGCCTTTAATATCCATTGGAGTGGTCACCCTTCATGGAGACAGCCCTGTTGCACCGCCATGGTTCTACAGTAGCACAGAATGGAAAAACTTAAAGGTGAAGTAAGCGATTTATTTATGTTAATATAAGTGTTAAATCGCTCTTTATTCATACAGTGATCACTTATATAGTGTGCGCGTTTCATAAAGCCGATCTCTCAGTCACCCACTCCGCATGTAATTGGCAAATAAACTTTTCGGGGATCCCACTACTGATAACAAATCAGAAGAGAGAACGCTACAAACCGGCACCCATCTCACTGCCGGTGCACGTGCAGAGGACAGATGGTTGTATGTGTATGCACCTACAATGGCTGAGCAGGTAAAAATCCTTCCCAATGTCGGTTTTGATGGTTTTTATCATGTTTTATCGCACTTATGGTTCTGAGATGGTGCTAGATGACTCACTGCTTGAAGACCGCGCAGTGCATTAAGGTGGTGACGTGGGGACGAGGGAGGGGACTGCAAACTGCAGTAACTGACAGGAAGTTAGCTAATCTGACCATTACGCTTACTGAACCTTTAACGGCCTTACGCATTTTTATAGTAATAATGTTCGTCCTGTGGAAAAGCACCTGTTGGGAGACAAATAAGAAATATATAAATTACTTCACACATCTTCACCTCATTACTTGATATTGTGGAAAGACTTGAGGCAGTGTTAGATGATGCCATCTTTAAACACTAGTGTAATGTCCTTGAAGGCCACGATTATAGCTTCTGTAATTACTTTAAAGGGAGTGGTTTTCAAGGAAGCGTTGCAACCTTGAACTTTTACAACTTGATGCCACTAAATATTCCAATATTACACACTGCACCTTTAAGTGGGAGGTGAGTCCGGCTGGCAGGGCGCTACGGTCGCTCAGTGTTGGAAACCCAGAGCAGTACTGCCTGACTGACTGACTGACTGAGTGAGAGCAGGGTGCACGCTCTGTCTCCAAAACATTTTACGCGCCGCAGCACTATTAACTCCAACGCCGTCATCTTACCACCACATCCACCACTCCCCACCAGTAGCAGCCAACAGCAACAGCCGGCTTTCTACACTCCCGACCCCGGATCAGAGAAGTCCTCCACACACACCGTAAAGCAGCGAGCATAGCAGCAGTGTGTCTGTCCCTCAGCCAGCCAGCCAGCCAGCAAGCGCACGTTGAATGCGCTGAAGGGGATTAAAGCGGAGGAGGACGGAAGTTTTTCTCTTTTTTTAACCTTTTTTTTCTCGTGGAGAGCTCGGGGCGCACCGGGGAACTGGTGAGTCTATGGCTTGGTCTATCCACACCTTTCAAACTCTTAACTCTCATTTGTAAAAAAAAAAAAAAAAAAAAAAAAAAACTACTGCTATAGCTTTTGTCTTCAACTCTCCCTTTTAGATGTGTTAAGTTTTTGTGTCTCTAGCCTATACAACGTTGGCTTTTCCTAACGTTACACGTCTCAGCTGAGAGTGAGTGATGTTGAATGGAATCAAATTATCACATTCAAAGGGACCTTGGTTGATTGTATTCCACCCCATTTAAGGAATTTCTAACTTCTAAAAAACATATTATTTTGCTCCCCCCCACCCCCCACCCCCATCATCCATAATTCAAACCCATCACCCAGTTTGCGCAGACTTGAACCAATACGTTCTCTCCACTCCACATCCACATGCAACTTTATAACTCTCTTGTAAAATAATAATTTTTCTCTTCTAAAATGAGCCAGTAAGCACAGAGGCAGCTGACAGTATTATCAATGAGAGGAGATCATGCTAAAGATGAGGATGAGCATGATGGTGTCAGTCCTGTTGGAAGATGCAAATGAGCAGATATAGGAGTAGGCAGGACAGGCTCACCCCAGAATAGGTACAGGTGTCAACAGCTCTACCATAGACTTCAACACCTATTCTCTTTATATGGCTTCTTCACTTCACTGCTGATTCAATATATACAAGTGTGAAAATGAATAATTAGAACGTTTATCCAGTGTGGAGAATTATAGTGCAGTTGTCTGTCTGTTGTGTGTCACATTTGAATAGAAAAATGACACTCAAGGATTGGTTGAAGTGAGAAAAAAACGGAGAATAGGATAGGGAAAAACTGCTTTGGTGTGCCTATCCTGGAATATCTTTTAAGAATCCATAGATTGGGCCAAATATTTCTTTGGACACAGTCAGAGACTTGTGACAGGTGAGCATGTCACTTGCAGTACGTACAGTTTTTTGATATTTTAAGTGGAATTATCTTGAATGTTTTTAATTGTTTTTAATCGTTTTCCTTTTATACTCTTTTATTGCTCGACTGTTTTGTATTGTTTTTCGATTTTTAAATGAGTTTTATGTTACCACAGTGTCAATGTAAAATGAGAACCTCGGTCCCAATGGATTTCCCTGTCAAAATAAAGGTTAATTTAATAATAAGGGAGGCAGTTTCTTTCACTTTTGATATGAAGTTAGTATAATTGGCGTCTAACTAATAGTCCTGGTCCCAATCCACGTAGGGGAAGGTGGGGTGATTTGTGCAACTTTTTACTCAAAGTGATTTTAAAGTGAGGCCTTGACAGTTATGTCTCCAACTCAAATATGTACATATATTTCAGGATGTTGTGCATCCCTGGCAATAAAAACTTTGGATCTGGAATAAACTGTTTAAGAAATATAGCTTTCGGAAAAAAAGTTGTCATTGTGTCACAATGACAAAGTCACCATCATCATCTTTCTGGCCATCTGAACTCTCATCAGTGGTGTCGTTAAGTGGAATTGAGATGTCACTCTCTCCTGAGCTACTGTAGACTATCACTTTCTTTTGGTGACCAGCGTATACAGCCATGCCACTGGCACAACTCTCAGAAATGTACTTTGCACTAGTTGCTCCGTGCTTGTGGAACCAACTGCCACCTGACAAATGTGATTCCCCCTACATTTCTGCCTTTAAATCAAGGCTCAAAACCCATATGTACACCCTGGTGTTTCCTCCCCATTAACCTCTGCACTACTTACTTACCTCTGCACTACTATCTGTGTTTATGTGGATGTATGGGCTTTACGTCTTTTATTTTGGTTATTGTTATTTTACCTTCATTGTTTACCTACTGAATGCACTATGTACAGCACTTTGGACAGTGCAAACTGTCATAAATGTGCTTTTATAAATACATTTTACTTACTTACTTATAACTCACCCAGGCCCTTGCGCACAAATCACCCCATCCCCAGAATTTTGGATAATAGGCATGATGCAGCAATTTAGGGTTGACATTGTGCTAACTATATAGACTCAAAGTGTAGCATACTAGCATTTAGTGTAGCACTAAAACATGTGTCAAATGTTTTCAAACGTGTCTATAATTGTTCAGACACAATAATCAAAAAACCTTGATCATGGAAATTTTACTTTGAAAGGCAAAACACAGTTTTTTGAGCTTAAATGAGCTTATATCTTATTCCTTGTGTCTCCCTTCTTTACAGGATGAGTCAAATGGATGGCTCTTCTTAAATATGTGGTCACATTTCCAATTTCTTCCACGGTTTTCTAGAAACAAGGGGTTTTGCAACTTCCAAAATGCACAAATCACCCCACCTTCCCCTATATAATTTGAAGCATTGTAGATTGGTGGAGCATGCATGGGGTCCCACCGAATGGAACCTTTTTGAGTGCTCAGGGTACCCCAGCATGTGAGAAAGGCTCAGTCATTATGGTCTGATGTGAATGGACAGACAGCTGTTCTGGGACCGTGCAGAGGTGTGACGTCTCAGTGTCAGCGCAGTGAACAACAGAGTATGAAAAAAAGCTTGTGGGGTCGCACTGAACGGTGAAGTTGTGTGTGTGTGTGTGTGTGTGTGTGTGTGTGTGTGTGTGTGCCCCGTCTTTACAGTGGCTGGCTCCGTACAAAGCTGTCAGTCAGCGGGGAGTCCCTGACCTTTCTCTTGCACTCTTCTTTCTTTGCTCGTTGTTCACTCTCCTCATCCTCTACTGCTGCTGCCTGCGCTATACACTCCTCTACTCTACTTTCTTTCTTTCTTTCTTTCTTTCTTTCTTTCTTTTTTTTCAGACTAGTAAGCAGGACAGTAATGTGGTGTCTTTATATGCGGCAACTTGCGCGGACACACACACACACACACACACACACACACACACACACACACACACACACACACACACACACACGCACACACACGCTTCCATCATGCTCTTTGATCCCCACAGTGGGGGAACAGGACAGAGCAGTGCAGAGAGCCTGTCTTTCTGCCAGCACCACTACACACCTCTCCTCCTCTCTCTCTCTGTCTGACACACACACACACACACACACACACACACACACACACACACACACACACACACACACACACACACACACACACACACACAGAGGCTAATCTCTAGTACTGGTTTGGCATTTCACCCTTCACCCCTGCCCCCCCCCCCCCCCCTCTTTGGAACTGCTTTGTCTTCTCAGGTGAATGAGTTCATGAAGGACGAAAGGTGACCCGGTCGCTCACTCTGTCTGTCTGTCTCTCTGTCATGTCTTACAACATAGCCAGGGAGTATACTAGTTTGTCATTGGCTGTCAAGTGTCATAAAGCAGGACACCTGTGTAAGCACCATGCTATATGAACATGAAGTTATATTTCACCTCAGGTAACAATGGAGAAATATTCTTTATTGCATCATACTAGTTAACTGGTCAACGAGTTGCTCATTGTGGACGTGTTGGTATTGGTAGCCTTTAGCTGTAAAAAGTTCTTGGTTTAAATCAAATAAAACTTAACTAAAACAAAACCAATGTAAAGGACGTGTTGTAATCACTCCATTGGCTCCAAGCCAGTCTGATGTAGTAAGTAATAGAGCCCACCTTACCTGTTTGTCATCCGGACACCTTGCAAAAATAGACTTTCAAATGTCTATGTTTGTTCAGGAGGGGCATCTTTTCATCACACAGCCATGACAGAATATAATCATGCATTATTATTATGTCAGGGTTATATTATAAGCCTATGCACAAAACTCTTTACATTTCTTGGTGGTATAAACAACTACAAAATGACTGCAGTTATACTATCTGCAACTTTATCTGACAGTGTGTGTGTGTGTGTGTGTGTGTGTGTGTGTGTGTGTGTGTGTGTGTGTGTGTGTGTGTGTACCATGTCCTATATATTGGACGTCTCCATAAAGGCAGCGGAGCGGACAAAGCCTTTTCCCCACTCTCTCCTCCTGAGCCCCTTATATCCTCTGGACATTGTTTTCTAGATCCTATTGAACCATGAGTCCACTGACAAAACACCACAATGGAGAAGAATGCTGTGTGTGTGTGTGTGTGTGTGTGTGTGTATGTGTGTGTGTGCGTGCATGTAGTTATGTGTGTGTGTTTGTGTCTTTGTGCGTGTGCAGGTGGTATGTGTGTGTGTGTGTGTGTGTGTCTGTGTACTCCTTGAGCGCAGTGTGAGGCCTGGCTAATCAAAGAGAACAATGCTGTGTTCTGGGGGGGAAGCCTTGTGATCTGTTGAAATAAAAACCCTGTGGCTGTATTGTCTCCTATAGGAGAAAACAGTCAGCTGGTTGACTGACTGATATACATGCTGACAGGACACACGTTACGCCTGTCAGACTGGTCAGCATTTCACAGCTCATTCAGGGCTACTTAATGCAAACCTGATGAGTGTGGTACTGGTTCACAATTAGAAATAAACAATCAACTTTCTAGGCTAGCAAAATGATCTTAGCATGGTATATATTCTTTGTAGAAAAGAAAAAAAGACTACTATTAAGAAAGTAAAAATCAGATTCAGTTCATTTAGTGGCTAAAAAACAGTATTATCAATGTAATTCAAAAGACTCAAGAAAAACTGTATCTTTTCAAAACTTCCAGTGGGCTCCTATAGGCTAAAAACAGTCACTTTCCAAACATCAGAGGATTTGCGGCTATTGAACTGTGGAACAGTTTTAACTATTGTCTCAACTTTTGAAGTAAAAATCAATGACAATTGAATAGCTAGTTTTCGATTAAGGGAGGTTTTTCTTTATCCTCCGATAGTTTACTAAGAAAATAATTTGCACAAACAAAGTGAGCTAAATATTGCAGACTTGTTTTTTCATGTCGTTTGATTCATATTCAAATTTCAAAAAGACTGGAGATTAATGATGCCAAAATATCCCTTAGGAAAGCCATTCATTTAAATTAGAACTCTTGCATGGGCAACAGTTCAAAATATAAATCCATATAATTCCATGGATTGTTATGGTATTTTAATATAGTTTTCAGTTATTCTCAGAAAAGTTTCACAAAACAACTTGACAACATTTCAATATGTTAAGTTTTTCTTCTTTTACTTCTTAGTATTGTACTACGACACTTTGTGAATGCACCTTTGATGACTAAAGCACAATGCAAAATAATCCAAGGTGTTGGAGCTCAAATGTCACAAATGCACCTATTGTGTAGTAAAATGACATAGCTGTTTTATCGGTCCAGAGTGCTGAAAAATAACTGTCAGTAACTGCTGCTGAAAGATGCTGTGGATGTAAAGCGTTGATCGGTTTGATGTGAAATTTTTTGCGGTGTCAAATTTGAATTTATACTCTTGTTTCTATTCAGGCTTTCATAGGGCGGTTAAGATTGTTCCTCCGCTGTTTTGTAACTTAAAAAGGTTGGATATAAGTGAGATTATTCAGGTTAATTCTTCACTACATAGTTGATAAGAACGCTGTATCACAGTCCATTCCATGTCCTCTTTTGCATTATGTTAACAGCCTGTTTGACATCGATATCACAAATACATAATCCAGTACATTTAGTGTGAGTGCCTCTCGGTCGTCCATCTTAAGTGTGGATAGGCGCCCTTTTTTCCCATTTAAAAGAAATATGAAATCTGTCAGGAGAAGCTCTTTAGAAATGGTGTCTTTGTGAAGGGAACACAAAGATGGAGAGAGAAGACTCTTTTGATACTTATTCTCTCACTGTTATATCATTCCGCTCTGGACTTTATTCATTCTTTCAGCTGTCCACCTGTTGCCTTGGTGAAGGGTGAAAGAAAAACAAGAAGATGACTTAATAATAAAACTGCATAGGAAGCACACACACTTCTACACACACACACACACACACACACACACACACACACACACACACACACACACACACACACACACACACACACACACACACACACACACACACACACCAGTGTACACTCAGACAGTGGCTCAGGCTGCACAGGTGATGATAAAGGACAAGCCTTATACTGATGATTGGCCACACTCAGATAAAACCTAGAGAGAACAGTAGCCACACACACACACGCACACACATACACTCACTCTCAAACCTGTAAGCATCTATACACACCTTCAAGGTAAGATTCTTTGCAAACTCTTTAAAAAATGTGGATAATATGAGGGAAGTGTGTTTGCCTCGTTTTCACGCAAGGTTAAATATCTTGTAGGATTTTCATGTCTTTTGTGTTTGTTTGTGTGTGTGTGTGTGTGTGTGTGTGTGCGTGTGTGTGCGTGTGTGTGCGTGTGTGTGTGTGTGTGTGTGTGTAGGCAGCGATGGAGTCTGGACATGTGTAGGTTTCTAAGTCTGAAAAGCCTGCAGATTAAACTGGGGATTTTCAATAACAATTTTGAAGGATCTCGTGCCGTCTCGTACAACATGCTGTTGCAAAGTGCATTTGAATTGTGTGCCAGCTGTACTCACTTTGAATGTGCACTCACTCGCCCATGAACGCTGTCATAAGATCATAATAACGTGCTAATAATGCCAGAGTAAAGCCTAGCGCTTTCAGGCTATTTATCAAGCGCTGTAAATCAGTTTGGGGAGAAGAAAGAGAGGAAGCATCCTTGAAACGCTGGCTTGCATTTCTCATGGCACTTTTTGAACACTTTCTAATCCTTAAAAATAGAAAACAGCACTTGAATTGTATGTGTTTGTGTGTGTGTGTGTGTGCGTGTGTGCGTGTTAAATGCAAGTGTGTTTATTCAGCGCATTCATGTGAAAAATGACAAGCTCCTACAAGACCAAGGTGTGTTTCTTTAAATGCAGTTGTTGAAAGGGAAGCTTTTGTTGATGGGAAGTATGTGTTCTTCGTATTCTCATGTTTGTCAAAGTACACTAACCACTGGCGTTTCTTTTGTCCGTGTGTTCCCGTTATGCTGGTCACATAACGGCCCTGCATTGTTTTGCCCTACAAGAACATGAATGAGCGGGTTTATGTATGCTTAACGTGTGAGAGTAAATACTGTCGAATCTTAAAGGAATACTTCACCCATACGGAACCGGCGTTCTATCATTATAAAATCGCTATTATAATATAATGAATGAGGTTTTTCTTCCCTCAGTCTTTCCTAAGTCTTCCCTTGGCCTAGCTGTCCTCTTAATCCTAACCCTACATTTTTACTAGTGTGATGTCATAGTAGTAAAATGTAGGGTTACACACAGTGAGATCATAAAACACTCTTTCTGCCTTTTCTCAGGCTAGGATGAACCGATTTCAAAAATGTTTGCATAGGATCACAGAGTTCAATACACCTTCATATTGCCACCGGTGAAGTAGGTCTTAAGAGCAAGACAGTGCAGGTGAATAGGGTCAAATGTTTAACTTAAAGATATAATCATAACACTTTACCATTTTTACTTACATTAAAACATCAGTTTTTTTGCATTTCAATTGTTTCAATATGTTTGATTAGATAGATAGATAGATAGATAGATAGATAGATAGATAGATAGATAGATAGATAGATAGATAGATAGATAGATAGATAGACACATTTGGCAATATCTAACTAATTGTGCGTACATTTGCCCCTCTCTTTAAAAAACTCAAATCTAGATGACAGACAGAGTTTAAAATCTTTGTTTCATGTGAACAACAAATTGGAGTCCAGCGTTTTTGCAGAATAGATTTTGGATACTGCTTTTCTTCATTTTTATTTTTTTATTTAAATCAATCAATACTATGCGCAGGTCTTAAAAAAGCATTTTTGTCCTGTTTTTAAATGTATCATAAATCAGACAACTAACAACATATAAACACATCCTTCTGTTATAACCTTCAGAATAGTGCTAAGCATGATTATGGAAAGTTAAGTTGATGTAAGTGCTTTAGAAGTTGAGTTTTTTTTGTTTCAGAGTATTGAAATAAAAAACTAATGTTGAGATAATGGCTGTTAAAGATGGTTTTATAGGAGAAATATACATACAGACGCAAACAGATAAGGTTTGGTCAAATAAACACCAACATGTATATTTTGATAAATACATAAATGGATGGAACTTAGAGACAGTTTGAAACGTTACACTACATTGACAAAAAAAATGCCTGAAGGCTCTGCTTGCCTTCTATTGTTTCAGCTCCTGTTTGAAAATACTTTTCAGTGTTAACCGACAGATTTGCATCGCCATGAGAGCACAGTGTTGTGTTGGTCGCCCTGACTGAAGATTAAGGTGTATTAAGGCTTGCTGCCATCCTATTTTGTTCCTGGACATTTGTTTAATTCTGTGGTAATCGTGAGAATTCACAAACACTCTATTGATACCTATGCCTCTGCACTCATATATAATTACATACCGGTTTCCTTGTTCATTTACATGACTTTTTCACTATGGGCCCCAAACAACGGCACTCGCTGTTGTCATGTGAAAACTTAAGCAGTCTTTGTACCTGTGTGTGTGTGTGTGTGTGTGTGTGTGTGTGTGTGTGTGTGTGTGTGTGTGTGTGTGTGTGTGTGTGTGTGTGTGTGTGTGTGTGTGTGTGTGTGTGTGTGTTTGCAATGTCAAAAGATTGTTTGTTTGCGCCACAGTCTTTCTAGCGACATGATTTGCAATTCATTTCAAATGAGTAAAATCTAAAACTACAGTACAGGACATTATATGTTTGCATTGTGAAAGTTGACAAGGTTTTGTGGTGTAAACGTGCAACATAATAAAAGTAGTTTGAATGATAAAATGTTCCAGGACTTATCATTTGGCATCTCTTTCAGTGAGTGGCCCAATAAGAGATAGGCCTTTCTCTGCATGTCATTCTTTCTGACAGATCTGAGAGGCTGTAACAGCAGCTTTTTTTCTGCATTTTATCTCCTACTCACTGCATTAGAACTAGATAAGGTCTGATAAGGTCAATGTGTTTTCCTTCGTCCAAAGACACCCTTCATATCCATCCGCCGTGTGCTCAGGTCTGCGGGCCGAGGCCGGGCAGCATGTCCTTACGCTGGTCGGCCCCGTAAAACGGACATGATCCACGGCCTATTGGAGCAGGTTAAGACCTATGGCACTAAGTTTTTTTTTTTTTTGTAGCATAAGGGGCACATACCTGTGACACACACACACACACACACACACCCACCCACACACACACACACACAGCACAGCACAGACCCCCCGCTAACTCTCAATGCTGAGACCAACAGGCCCCCATCAGCAGAATCACCTGTTGTCTGCTCCTTATACTGCTCAAAGGCGTCTCCATAGTAACACCTCACAAACCTTGCCCCCTTTAGCAAACAGAGACCCCCACCACTAACCATTACAAACTCCATAGAACACACGTGCACGCACACACACATACACACACAGACAAATACACACGCCAGACAAACACACACACACACACACACACACACACACACACACACATGGGTGCTCTCAAGAAAGAGAAAACTCCAATAAAACCACCTGCACGCTCACACACGCACACAGACACATTATACACGCACACACACACACACACACACACACACACACACACACACACACACACACACACACACACACACACACACACACACACGCACACACACACACACACACAGGATCATACTCACACACACACACTCACACACGTGGGTGCTCTCAAGAAGCAGTGGTGAATGCAGCAAGGATAAAGTGTGCCGGGCTTTAAGGAGAGAGCAGCATTGTGTGGAGAGTGGGGGTTTGCCTTTGTCTGCAGAGCTAGCCTGAAGGAGCAGGGGATGGAAAGGCTGAGGGGGCGGGGGTGGGGAGGGGGCTTTGTGAAGAAAGAGAAGAAGAATGGAAAAAGTGGCCTTCTTCATACACATCCTTTCTTCCCATTTCTCTTGTTCTATCTCTTTATTGGGAGTGTGTTTTGTCCCCCTGCACTCCTCCTCCTCCTCTGATAAATGCCACAGTAGCCTTTCGCTAAAGCCGCCACAATAGACGAGCTGTTTCAGAGAGAGAGAGAGAGAGAGAGAGAGAGAGAGAGAGAGAGAGAGAGGGAGGCATGAAAATAAAAGAAAAAATGTCTGCCTTTTAACCTGTGCTTCTGAAAGGCAGAATAATAAAGCGCTGGCCGTGACTAAAGCCAGAGTCCTGTTCTGCGACTCTTTTCTCTCCCTCCTCTGTGTCTTTGTGAAGGTCGCCGTTGTGTGATGGGCCTATTTATACATCTTATTTAGAAATACTTTGACAGAGAGAGGGAGTGAGAGAGAGAGAGAGAGAGTGTGAGAGAGTGAGAGAGGGGGAGAGAGAGAGGCTTGTGAGGTGAACTGGAGCAAGATGGACACAGCAGGCATATCTAACATGAAACTGATCTGTTTTAATGCAGCTAAGATATAAAGTCAAGATTTATTTAATTTCTTATAGCTATTCTATTCTCAATTATGGTATATACTGTATATACAATACTGTATATAATCCAAACGAGTTATGATTATCAGTAGTGTACCGTTGTCATATTTCATTTGGCTGACATAACCACACTGCTTTAATGTACATTTCACTATGAACTTACCTGGAGTTATCACCTGTTGACTGGGAAGATTACACAATGTAGTCCTGACTACTTTACAAATTATATATATATATATTTGTGTATGGTAACATTTCTGTCCTTGTGAAAGCCTTGTAAATACAGTAGTTGTTTGCTTGTATTGGATGAGCATGTTGAAAAATGTAAAGACTCAAATGTGGCCTTCTGTTCTGCATATGACAGGGCCGCTCTCCAAATCATCTCCTTCTACTTTTAGACAAAGATTATATATAAAAGAAATATAAAAAAAAATGTCATGCTATTTGTACATGTCCAGCAGGTAGGATGCATAGTTTAAACGCTCTAAAAAAAAGGCCTTAAATATCACCTGTTTTGGGACCTTTGAGCCCGAGTATGTGGAACTAAAGCTGACACTAGATGTATGCATTTATCAGTTTTATTACATAAAGACATGAGCAAAACACACAACCACAACCCTGAAGACTTTGTCAGAGGAATCGCGTGCTCTGAGCCATTCTTGATGGTAAGTGATATTAATAATCAGTTAGCATTCACATAGCATTGAAAATCTTTCATAGTTGGAATAGTTTTTGCTGCAATTTATTCATCAACAGTTGTGGTTATATTTTATTTTTTTTAATCAAATTTCCAAAACTCAAGACAAAACACGCAGAGGGCCTAAAACATAATAATCTGACTAGCTCCTGTACACTGAAAGAGGTCTGCAGTGTATAACGTTATCTGAAACAAAATGGTCGTCCGTGATCCCATTGACAGCACACCAGCGTCTTGGCGGTTTCATTTAAGAGCATGATCCTATCTCTGTGGTCAGGCAACACTTTTAGCAGATCAGTTCTATCAGATAACACTGCACGAAGGAATGATTAAAAAAACCTGCTGCAGTGAGATCTGCATAGGACTTTAGAATGGGTCAACTTGTGCTGTGCCAGAATAATGGGTTGCTGAACCAATGCACAAGAGATGACCAAGAATGTGTTTTATAATTTATTGGTCAATCAAATCATTTAGCTACTCATCATTAGCATCCCTAGCTCTAATCAAGATTAACTATAGCCAGTGTATTTTTCAGTGAGAAGTTCTGAAATCTCAAGGATAAACAGAAGAGAGCTATAACTTTTAAACAACCCGCTAAAGGAGAAGGTCACATTACACTATTGCCTGCATAGGTTTTAACTAACCGTTGGTGTCTTCCTTTATCTGTGATAAGCCATTAATGCTATCTAAATGTTGTGTTTCCAACTTCTTATCTGTCCGCTGCTTGAAAAAGAAAATAAGCTTTAAAAAAAGTCTTCCTCCATGAGAGAGCAGAGCAGAGACACACTATATTTTTCAAATGGCTTCATAACGCCAGGGCCGTGCAAATCATGCACCTCCATATACAGTAGCTGGATGCAGTTTGCTGATTTCATTAAACAATACAGACACTTTTCCATGGCTATGTCTGTCAGGGGGTTGTGGGAAATGGTGTCCTCGAAAAAGTAGATATTAAAGCTGGGCCGAGCCGGTACCATGTAGTGGAAAGAATCATTATTGAACACCAAAATCCCTGTCCGACCTTGACTCTGTATTGCAAACGACTGACTGTACCTTATACTTGTTCCAAATCCGATTTTTGCATTAAAGGAAGACGACTTCTTCGGTGGGTGCTAACAATTCCATGGCATTGCCTGTGATGTCCAGGACTGCTGTGGTTAATTTTATTAAATTTAACTAGAATGCGTGGACATCCTCTTCCTTGTCTGCCTGACGCATATAGAAGCCTCTTTGTGTGCTTTGTTTTGCCCCTTGGCTAAGTGTTAACACAGGGCAGTGTGTGTTAAAGCTGATTGGCTGTATTATCTTATCTTGTTTATACCAAAACTGATAAAGTTGCATTTGACATTATTACTCCACTATTACTATGCAAAAACAATAACCAGCTTAAATTTCTTTCAGAAAATGTTTTCACTTCGTAATGTTTGCGGCATCGCTTTCTATGGGAGGATTTGGAAGAGTGTTGGAGCTAACTGTGTGTGTGTGTGTGTGTGTGTGTGTGTGTGTGTGTGTGTGTGTGTGTGTGTGTGTGTGTGTGTGTGTGTGTGTGTGTGTGTGTGTGTGTGTGTGTGTGTGTGTGTGCGTGTGCGTGTGCGTGTGCGTGTGTGCGCGCGCGAGCGGTTAGGAGGCCTCTGTTGGGGACAGCCCCTAAACTCCAATGAGGAAAAGGGGAGTAAAATGTAGTCTTTGTGATGACTCTATCAGTCCATCTTTGTGTGATGAGCCGACCAACCACCGCAGAACAACAGCACCTTATCAGGGGCCTTGAAGCGCTCTGTGTTCACTTCTTAGCACACACACACACACACACACACACACACACACACACACACAAGAAGCGTACACACAAGCGCACACACACACAGGCAGACACAGACACAAACTTTCTCTTTCTCTTGGTTGTCCATCAATTTCGATTGATGGACAACCGTTTTGTAAAATAAAATAAAAATGTAAAAACACACACACACACTCAAACACACACACACACACACACACACACACACACACACACACACACACACACCACGCACACACAAACGCAAAACACAAAAAGCAATGAAGGGACCAGAGTGTGTGTACTAGATGATCTTATTCTTTGCACTATGCACTTTATTGTCCAGTACCCTTGACATCAAAAGGCCAAGAGAACAGAGGAAGAGCGAGGGGAAGGGAAGGAAAGGAGAAGAGGGCAAAAGGCTTTTGTGCCTCCAGCCCTCAGAGGCCAATCTCTAATGAGGCCTAGAGTCATCAACGCAAGGAAGCTTTGTTGAATCTGGCAACGTGTGTGTATGTGTGTGTGTGTGTGTGTGTGTGTGTGTGTGTGTGTGTGTGTGTGTGTGCATCTTACTGATATCGCCAATAGAAAAATAGATCACACACACATGCACACACAGTTGTTTGAGACTTCATCTTAGGGTTTTCAGTGTTTTTGTTATGTCTTTAAGGCCTTGAAATTTCCCTGAAAAGCTTTTTATGATCTTATATAAAGGTCATTCAAGTACATGAAAGAGGGACAAGCAGTTAGGAAGGCAAAACAGAAGTGTATGCTTGAGGTTTGTATGTTCTTTTTTTTTTGGATGTCACTTTCAATGACTCGGGTGGTATTGTTTTTTTTTTTTATCATTTAGTGTTGGTGTATGGACCGTTGCAATAACTCTACCTTGTTATCTGGTGAAAGACATACCTGTTGCTATGAATAGAATCAATGGGAGAGGGAAGCTGAAAATGCGATCCTGCTCATACTACTATATGTAGGGTTGTGTTGAGGTAGATAGTTGAGATCACATTATGCAGTCGGCATGTATAGGGTTCTCATAACAGTCCCCTCCCGTCCTTTAGTCATTTTTTAATTCACTTCATGTTTTCATTTGCTGTACTACAAAGCATCTAAATATGAGGCTACATCAGAATGAATGTGGAATATGTGAACAATTACAATTAAAAAAGAATTGCAGTCCTCTTTTCAATGCTGGTATGCCATTGGATGCCATGCCTTGGAGGTTTAACGCATTCAGGATCAAAGTTGAGTTTAGATTAGAGACGGAGAGAAGTTTGGAATCTTAGACAGTAACGGCCTCACTCTGCACAGTGTTGCGCTCGCAATTTATGTGTGAAAGTCTTTATTTCACACCTCAGAAAACATCCTTACCCATTTGCATCAAACTCAAATAACTATGGAACCTTTTCTAACATTATGAGGACGGAGCATTTGTGATGTACCGTGTCACAACAACCATACTGCCACTGAAGCAGCACTGTGGTCAAAGCAATGGGAAATTGGCCAAATTAGCCAAACACGTGCACAGAGAGACCATGTAGTCCACGGTATATTTTTCCTTTTTCGACTAGAAAGAATCAGTAATATAGATAATGGCCGATAACTATGGTTGTATCAGAGAAAAGTACGGACGCAGACAGACAAGGTTTAATCAAATAAACACCTGAAGGTATATTTTGGACCGTTGATTTATATGAAGGAAATAAAATAAGTTATGGAAGCCAGATAGCCAAAATATTTTAAATTGACCAGTGCTTGAAAAAAGTAAGTTTTTGCCTGCAGTTTGCCTAGACATTGACAATGGAGTCCCATTTCACTTCCCTGTTGTCGAAAATGTTAACATGTTGCCCTATCCCCTGACCTTTACACATGTCATTATTCTTAACCTGGCTTTCCCCAGGGTCAAGCCACATGTCCAGGAAATCCTAGCTGCAGACAAAGCCACATTTTGTTAGAAAGTGTCTGATCGAAGCTCCTATCGCCACACCTGTGGGTGGGTCGACGTGCGATGGGTATCATGCACATCAGTGACAGTTACCTGCAACCAGCATGGTCAGTTATGCAAACATATAAAGGCCAGGACACACCGGCACGATAATCGCCGCCGTAGAGTCGGGAGGGGGCGGGGACACGAATCTGTTTGGTGTGTGCCGTGAAATCGGTCATCGTAGATGTCGTCAGGCTTCTTTTGAGCCGATTGAACATGTTTAATTGGCGGCGGGCAGTCTTTCAGTTGGGCTAGCGAATCAGTGAAGCCCGGAAGTGAGGCGGGTAGCACAAACAGCTAACAACAGTTAGCCATCGTTTTAATGTGTTTGTTTCGTTCAGCGAGTACTCACATGCATCAACCCTTGTAGACTGCTCGACACCATGCTCGACACTCTCTGCTAAAAATGGTGCTCTATATGGTCCATAAATATAAATACGTATTTCTATCTATGTTTATGGTCTAGAGAGCCGTCCCATCATTTCCGGCTTCCGTATTTTTTCGGGCCACAATACAGATTAGCGCCGCCTGCTGTTGTGGAGACATTACGTCCCGCGCAAGCGCAGAGCGTACGGAAAGTCAGCAGTCGGTTTGGTGTGTTCTTTGCACTTTTTCGGCCGCGACGGGAAGACTGGAGCTCCCTGAATCGGCAGTCTCCATTTTCGGGTAGTCGGACTGGTGTGTCCTGGCCTTTAGGCCCCGTACGGTGGGATTATACAGTAGAACAGGCCCTCTGTACTCCCCCCCTCTGGAGAGAACAGACAGGGGCAGGAGAAGTGGGTTGGATGGAAGGGGCGGATGGGTCACAGCTGTTTTAATGGCGAGGCAGACACAGTCACTATGACTTGTGTCAGCAGCACGGGTTGGGTCTGGAAGCGCAGCATGATATCCCAATGGCCACTCATCCCTGCAAGGTCAGTACAGAAAATGAAGGGCTATGGATGGAGGGATCATTAAATGTATTTTTTTTTTCAAAGGTGTTTTTTTTTTTTTGCATTTTTATGCTTTATTGATAGTGTAGAGACAGAGTTGAAATTGGGCAGAGAGGGGAGTGACATGCAGAGAACGACCGCGGGCTGGAATCGAACCCGGGTCCGCTGCTGGCCAAGGCCCATGGGGGGGACGCCCTACCAACTGAGCTAAGGGCGCCCCATTAAATGTAGTTTTAAGACCTTGTTGTTGTGTCCTCTTTAAAAGCTTTTTTTCCCTTAAAGGATTAGTTCAACATGTTTTATTTTTAGCTTATTGTCTCACTCTCGGGTTCAAGACAAGGCGACAAAAAACTTTCTTTTAACTGTGCATGTATTTTTTTAAACAAAATTGGAAGAGGGAGCTCATAGCTTGTTAGCTTAGCCCACATACTGGTAGTCAATGGGAAGTATTAGCCTGCCTCCGCTGACAGTCAGAAGATGAACTTTACAACATCACTAAACGCTCCTGTGTGCTTGTTGGGACTTGTTTATTTTCCATGTAATGTTGCACTCTATATTTTTTTGCACTTTTTGTCATTTAATAATCAAGTATATACCGTTGACTTAATGACAAGCACATCTGCAGTGGTTTGTGCACGCAAGGTTTTCTTCCAGGATGCATTTGATTCTAAACAAGTCCCAATAAGCAAACAGGACCATTTGGTGATGTTTTAAAGTAGTAGTAGTAGTAGTAGGGGAGACCGGGGTAAGTAGGCACACTTTTTACTCTAGTAAGAATTGCTCATCACCTAAACATCTTTCAATAGCTATTCCTACATTAAATTGAAGCTTAAGGTGTTGGCTTGAAATGTGAGCCCCTCACTTTTTCTAACTTATTGTAATAAAGAAGAAATTTACCATCAAAGACACTCTAACACATTGTGACAACCAGCCCCATTAAGGGGTCGGTTGTCACACACTATGGGGTTGTTTGTAACAATTTTATCTTTATGGGAAAAATCTTAAAAAGAAAGTAAGAAATCAAAACTACATTTGAAAGTTTAATTTCATTGTCAAGTTGAAAAATAGGCCTACATAACTTTATGCATCTTAACACAAAATGAGCAAGGAATTAACAAAAAGGAAATCCATATTATGACCAACCTACTGTATGTAACAACATAAAGAACAAAACAAATAGGTCTAACAATAATAGCCTACTCAACTAGGATACACACATTCACTATCTGAGTTACAGTGATGGTAAATGTAGGGTCTGCTCACTCTAACTAAGCAGAGATTGTGTGCCCACTGGTTGCACATACAACACTTCTCTACCTCCCCTGAACGGGTGCTGGAGTACTTTTCCATACAAACCAAACACAAACTATCCTCTTCATCTGATGAAGATTCCTCCTCCTGTCTCTTTCTCTTCTGTTTCTTCTTCCCCAGCTGGGGTGGAGTGCACTGGGGTGCAGTAGCCTTGGCAACGGGTCTAGTTTGGGATGCACTGGGTTGTTTTGATTTTGTTGCCCTTTTTCTCTTTTGCATGCTAGCTGCCTTTCCTGCTCAATCCTCTCCTTCTCTGGGGTGTCAGTGAGGATACAGCTTGACATTTTATTTTGTTATTGGGTTCCTTTCCTGGCTGCACCCTTTGGATAACATGTGACAACCAACCCCCCAAAAAATGTGACGACCAACCCCAACTGGAATTTATTGCTAGCATCAAGGCCAACAACCATCTGACAACTAATTAGTTTGCTAAACACAATCTAAACTATAGCTTACCCTTCACACTTTTCTAGGGTAACAAGTGTTATGTTATAAACCCATTGTGTAAAAGCCTAGAAGAAAAATACTGAGGAGCTAAATATTTTCAATTTGACATGAAAAACACTAACAGTCCTCTCACCTCAAATGCAGCAGTCTAACTCCAAGGAAGACTATGTAGGTGACGTCTGATCCCAGTTGTGGATATTTACATAACAAAATTTAACAGACAGCGCCTTCTGGTTCCGAGATATAACGATTCTGACAACCTACCCGTATGACAAATTACCCCGTTCTCCCCTAGTAATGGATTTTTTTAATTTTCGGTCCATGACCACAAAGACACAATACAAACAAGATCAATCATTAAGTTTTAAAAGTAACAATGGCCGAAAAAGGGTATAGGACGAAGCCGAGGCTTATTATGCCTACCCTCTTTACATATTGTTATATTTTAAATATATAATGTATTACAAAAACAAAATATAACTTAACATAATATAATATAATATAATATAATATAATATAATATAATATAATATAATATAATATAATATAATATAAATATAAAATAAATATAAATATAAATATAATCAATTATAATAAAATATAATATAATACAACATAATATAATGTAATACAATACAATGTAATATAATATACCATAACATAATACAATATAATACAATACAATATTTGAAAAAAAGCAAAAACAAAGAAAAAACCTGAAAATATAAAACAATGCAACACAATATGGATTTACACAGTTATAGTTTGATTATAGTTATACATTACTACTATATATATATATATATATATATATATATATATATATATTGTATATATATCAACGACTCCCTCTATGTGTAAGTGCAATACATTTCCTTGTATTGATTTACACAATTAGTTTGATTATAGCTGGTTAATATTATTACATTTAGAGTTATTGATAAAAAAATAAAAATAAAAAAAATTGATAAATTAAAATTAAAAATATAAGTATATACTGTATACATTTCCTCCGTACATAAAAAAGCATGTAAAGTCTTATTGACTACCAGTATTTGAGCTAAGCTAACTATCGATGAAGTGACCTTTGCCCATTTCTTCTTCAAAAATGCACTCACAGTTGAAGGAATGTTTTTTGTCACCTTGTCTTAGTCTCGCAAAGCCAGACCAAACTACAGCAAGTAGTATGGTCTGGAAGCACTCTGTTTAGAGCCGTCTATTCGGGTGGGGAAACCGGGGGAAACTGGGCTAGCCTGTTTGTATTTGTTTAAACCAATCACAATCATCTAGGGCGGGGCTAACCCCGGGAAGCAGCAGCGGTGTCCTGCAAAATAGTGCCGGGGGGGGACTTATTTTGATGGAACGTCTTCACGTCCAGAGACTGTCAGAGAAATGGCTAAACCCGCAAACGCCACACAAAAACTATTAAAGACAAAAGGAATATACATAGTGTGTTGCTTTCTAACCAGCATGTCAAGACACCATACATTTTAGCCCCCGAGGAGCTCACGGGATAACTTAACCGGAGTTAACTAGCCACGTAGTGTTATCTCTGGTAACATAATCATCGGTGGTTGAGAGGCAAGGCTACGGCGGTCGAGTAGAATTTTTAGCATTCGAGAACTTATGTCACCACCTCCTATCGCTGTAGTCAGAGCCGTAGTCCGTCTGTTTACAGGCAGAACAGGGTTTTGACGTTGTGAGCGCTACACCAACTGCACCAACTAGCCGTAGAGTTCTAGTGATAGTGACCGTTGAATCTTTCCCCTCCTAAAACACCCTGCTTATCCCTAATTCACCAAGAAAGAGCGATCTTAATCTACTGTTATAGGTCCGGTGCTCAATTCAAACCCCCACGCTTCATTTTCCAGAGTTTATGAGGGTATTTCTCCCGGGTTGTACAATGAGTTGACAGCTAGGCTAGGCTGTGTCCCGGACCACCGCCGCCAATATTATTAGTATTGTCACACTTTATTTCTGTCTACAGTAATGTGACTTCTCACACCCTTTGTGTGTGTGTGTGTGTGTGTGTGTGAGAGAGAGAGCGCTGCACATAAGCACACGGGTTGACTGTGAGCGAATTGTTTCCGAATTTGAGGGGGATCACAATAGGGTAAAGCCAGCAACCGGAAAAGGAGGGGGCTGCGTCAGGGCTGCGTAGCTTGCCGCCGCAAGCGAATAGACGCTGGCGGAAGTGGTCATGCCAGACTACCTTGTCTTGAACCTGAGTAAGGCAACAAGCTAACAAAAAAAATTTAACTATTCCTTTAAAATATTTTTCACAATGTCATATTTTGTTTCTTGTCTGAGCTTAATCCAAGCAAAGCAGTGGAGAGGATGCAGGTTAAGGGAATCCTGATGTGTCAAAACCGAAAAGAAAAGAGGAAAAAATATGTGGCGTGTTTGGCTGATGTTTCAGTTTGCCGGGTGATCAGCCCCGGCCCGGCTCTGTGGGCAGACAGGAACTAGCTGGCGCGGAACTCTGAATTGTTTTTCAAATCCCTACGCAAATACTGCTAACTGTGAAACATTTCCCCAAATATTTGTTTATGCAAGTTGGGAATATATACTGCGAGAGCTTGGTCACAAACCGCTGTCGAAAACACAACAAGCCGTGGGGATATTTTTTTTTTTTTTTTTTTTTTTATGCAAACGTTTCCCTGTTCCGAGGCAAAGTGTGACAGGGCCGGGTGCAAGGAATGTGCCAAAAACTCAGGGCGCGAGATGTTAAACGTGTTTTATTTGTTTTTGTTGTTGCCGGTGGTGATTGATAGACTGTTGAGATTTAGCCAGCTGACATAGACACGTTGTGGTTGTCTGCCTTTGATACGTTCCAGTAGGGAACCTTATGCCATTACAGCTGTCAGTGTAAAGGCTTTGACAATGGGACAATGTCTTTATTTGTTTATCACCGAGAGTGAAGCTCTTTAGATGTCTAACACTTTATCCCTGCCGGCTCTCAACTGCTGAGACTTTGGCTCCTGCAGTCTCTCTCTCTCTCTCTCTCTCTCTCTCTCTCTCTCTCTCTCTCTCTCTCTCTCTCTCTGTCTATTGTTCAATCTGCCTCAGGCTCTAGTTGGAAAGCGACAGGGACGATATAAACCCAACGAGCCACTCCGGTCGGGAGGGAGAGAGAGAGAGAGAATAGAGTGAAAGAATGAGAAACAAAGGAAGAAAAGAAAAGAGAAGAAAGGGAGAACAACAGAAGGGATTTACATTGCCAATCCCTCTGAAGAGAGGGGTGGGGAGGAGGGGGGGGGGGGTTAGGTTTGACGTGTAACAACTTGTTGGGTAACTGAGGTTTTGTGTGAAGTGATTATTGTGCCGTGGGAAGTATAAGGTTTCAGCGTTGTTAAGTGCCAGAGTTGGAATGGAACTAAGTACATTTACTCTAGTACTTTACTAGCTTGAGGCACTTATACTTTACGTCTGCATTTTCTTTTCATGCTACTTTATAACCTAACTTCTACTCCACTATAATTCAGTGGAAAGTCCAGTGGTGGTAGGCAATGCTTTAAAGAAAGGTAAAGCTTCTAAGTAGATGCAATATGGTACAAGGTCACTGTGACATCACAATATGTAAGGTCACAGTGACCTTTGACCTATGACCTCAAAATCGGATCAGTTCAACCTCGGCATGATAATATTATCAACTTAAACATTACATTACAACATTCAAAGTCTACACTTTTATCCAAAGTGACACATTAAGTGCATTCAACCATGTGGATAAAAACCAAAGAATCCCAAGAATCATGCAGGTACATCCACTTCAACACATTTGCTGCACTTTTTTAAGGGCTACATTTCTACTGTAAAAAATATGGATATGCAACATTTATGTCATCACTTTGAAATGGAAGATGTGTGGAGTTTCTACTGTCCTAGTGTCAATGGGGTGTTTATTCCACCTTATTGGGGTCAGGAAAGCAATAGCTTGTGATGTTGAGTTGAAGCTGGGCTTTCCTCTTTGTTAAGTTAAGTTTCTTTATTTGTCAATTTACATAAGGTACATAAAATTCCTTCTTCGCATATCCCCTCTCAAGTTACCACACTTTGGAGGGGGTCAGAGCGCAGGGTCAGCCATGGTATAGCGCCCCTGGAGCAGTTTTGGGGTTAAGTGCCTTGCTCAAGGACACAATGGTAGAGATGGTTGGCAACGTAAATGTAAAACCAGGCACCACTAGTTTTACTACTTACACCCTCCTGTCTGGGGCCGGGGATCCAACCAGAGACCTCATGGTTACTGGTCGGCCACCATTTTCTCTAAGCAATCACTAGTGAGTGAGTAGCAAGCGATTGGAAGAAGCAAAGCTTAGTGAAGGGACTGGGGTGGATGTCCTGGAAGTAGGATGTCAATTGAGCGATTCCAGACCCTCTGCACAAATGAAATGAAGTACGATGGTCTGGACTCATTCATTACATAAAATACGTAAATACACACATATACACAAGGCCAGGTTCCGTCTTGGTGCATTCTGCTGCAGAGAGGATAAGTATGTTTTTAAGTAGATGAGACTGATGCGGAGGGAGGGAGCCGTAACCTTGACTGCTTTGCATTGTTCTGGGGCTGAGACGCTAAAGGCATTGTTTGAAAGAATAACCTTTGTGTTCTCATAAAACAAACATGCACCTTGACACATTCCTCACTGTCAACAGCTCTGTGGCTCGCTGAGATTCTGTGCATACCTCTGCAGTGGGGTGACACGCACGCACGCAAGCACACACACACACACACACACACACACACACACACACACACACACACACACACACACACACACAAAGTTTTTGCAGAGCCATGTTAAAGCCACCTGTGGCAATTCAGTACGCAGCTCAGTCTCTGTGGAACATGGAGGGGAGACCCAGGAATAACTTCCAGCGTGGGACTTGTCTCAGTGTGTTGCCAGTGGGCCCTACACACACACACACACACACACACACACACACACACACACACACACACACACACACACACACAATCAACCCCTTGCTGTTGCGGTGTTGGCCAAAGAATTCCCCACCTCTCCGTCCTCTGTAATACTCAGAAAAACCACACTCCACACCTGAAAATAGCATTCAGACAGGATCAGGATGGACAGGTCCAGGTTAAACCCAACCCACATGGACCTGTCCATGTGGGTTGGGTTTAACCTTCACTCACAGATGACAAGTACTGGTGTTATGCAAATAGAATTTAGATGATGATGGGAGACTAAAATTTAAGAGCAGAATCAATTTCATTGGTCAGGAGATTCAAAACTGAAAAGCTGATTTTGACAAAAAAAACACACACACACACACACACACACACACACACACACAAACAAATAACGTGATGTGTGTTCAAAGTCAAAAGTTGTAGTCGATATTCTGTATATTATGCTCATTTGTTGGTGTGTGGTAGAGTCGGTCGGCCAATGATCGAAGGATTGGCGGTTCGATTCCCTGCCCTGCCACTTGTGTCATGGTTGTTGTGTCCTTGGGCAAGACACTTCACCCACCCTGCCTCGTGTGAATGTCGATAGTTAGTCTGCTATCGATGTATGAATGTGTGTGTGAATGGTAACGTGGGAATGGGAACAGGTCTCCCTTGCAAAAGAGTCTCCGGTCTCTGGGATTTACCTGTATAAATAAAGGTTAAAAAAATCAAATAAAAAGAAAATCACGGAAATTGCATATATCGCTATACGTTGTTTACACTTGAATAATCTGGTTACTCCAGAAATCAGATAAGGTTTGGTTTATTAGTGTGCATGAAAACATGCTCGGCACTACTGAAGGGGAAAACCAAAAAACACTATGTTGAATAATAAAAATGCATAGGTTTTTAGACTTAGATTTACAAAATCTTGCAAACTTTCCTCCAAAGAATGTGAAGAGTGCTCTGTAGCATTTGTTCTGTGGTTAGGAAAATGCTGTGGGGCCATTTCAATGCTTAATGCTGCCATATGGTATTATCATATTGTTTAATATTTTCAAATCAATGGCAGGGTTCAATGTTTCAGTTTATTCTGAATTTTGTTTGGCCTTTTCAAACAACTTTATTCTCCTGAAAATAGATAGATACATACATAGATGTACAAGAGTTTAAAGTGTCTGATAAAGTGGTTTTAGTTGCCGTATAGCAGTTGAATTTAACCTTGTTGGCAACTTAGAAGTTAAAGGTATACTGCGGAGTCTTTGATCACGTCACTAGCTATCTATGGTCACTAGTAGCGCAATGGAGCAATGTTTTGATAAGTGACTATTGTGTGTTTAGTTATTGTGTCGTCTAAGGCCTACTAGCCAGCCCTGCATGGACCACATTCCCTGGTTTACTTTGATTGACAGTTGGTGGCTGTCTATTTGACAAAGAGTCGTAGCGTTGTGCCAGCTAAAGGCAAGGAAGATGACGAGTGACGTTTTCACATGCAGGAAGAACAATAGGTGGATTGTGCCGAGCTGTCGCCAAAAACTACAGTCAATCAGAGAAGGCCTTAACTTGTGTGACTCGCTGATTCAGTCCAAATGTCTTCCTGTCAGAGCTACTGTCACTCTTGTTTTCAAAGACACCTCTTTGTTACACACTCACTTGATTTCATTGTTCATCACTTCCTGTGTGGAGAAGAAGAAGATCTCCATTGACCACATGTCCACTGAGGTCAACTTCATTGCATCTCAGTTTGAGGCTGTAGCAGCCAATAATAATAAAATGACCCATCACTGCCAAAAAAAAGTCAAATTGTTCGAGTTTTTAATGTCATAAAAGCTGTAAACAAATAACTTGTTAATATCGTAAAAAGAAATTTGAACCAATAACATCAACAAGTTGACACAAAGTTGATTAAGCTGATAGGCTCCTCCAAACTCACTTTGTATTTCTCAGTATGGCAGCGTTTACAAACTGGTGGTAAAATCCACGCACGATCGCCAAAGGCTTACCTCATGTAGATGCGACGACAGTGTCGTTGTACTACTCAGCGTTAGCTTTAAAACAAAGTAATATTCGGCTCAAGGTATTCCCTTTTTAAATAATTGTACTAAACCTGGCCAATGGGCAAAAAGTTATTTGGTTAAGAGTCTTTATAAGGTTTTTTGTACAATAAAGATTTAAATTGTATTACGTTATTGGCCGTTATTATATTATGGCTGCTCGAGGCTTTCTTGATTGTATTCTATTGCTACAGCTATTAATCACACACACACACACACACACACACACACACACACACACACACACACACACACACACACACACACACACATGAATATACATCACGGCG
Organism: Hyperoplus lanceolatus; assembly: GCA_026929865.2. Taxonomy (NCBI): domain Eukaryota; kingdom Metazoa; phylum Chordata; class Actinopteri; order Uranoscopiformes; family Ammodytidae; genus Hyperoplus; species Hyperoplus lanceolatus. Next base: position 22,238,366 of record CM049396.1, read on the forward strand.
GCTTGGAGCCTTGGACCCCTGGCAGACAGGTGGCTTTGTTCAGAATCAAAGCAGAATGCAGGGCTGGCTGGGAGAGAGTTGGGTGAAGTGGAGGTGGGGGGGGATTCTAATCATTATTATGCTTTCCACAGAACGGTGGCGCTTCGCTTTTTTTTTTTCGGCCTCTGTTCCCGAGTTGGTCGGCACATTCCGCTGGCATTGTTATCCGGCCCGTTTCCTGCGGCCGGCGGGCTTTTGTCAGCCTCTCCACCCATTGTCCCCGGCTTCCTTTGTTCCCCGGCTCACAACAATGGCTTTTTTTATATTCACTCTGCCTCTTAATATATATGTGTGCACTTTTTGCCCTTGTGTGTTTTTCTGTTTGTTTTGTTCTGCTGTCTGCCATGTTTTTCTTTCCTCTCGCTGATGCAGAGAGCCGGGGAAATGACACACTCACACAAATACAGACACACACACACACACACACACACACACACACACACACACACACACACACACAGGCATACGCACGCCGACACACACAAGCTCAGAGTTGATATGGTCAAGTTCACTACGGTTTAAACCTCACTCAACCTGTCCTATCCTCCTTTTTCTCCCAGGCGTAGTCTGTCTCTCTCCCCTATAACCTGCTATTACTCACTGTCAGAAACACACACACACACAAACAAACGCACGCACCCACACGCATGGACTTGGACTTACACACACACACACACACAGTAAATAAGCATGGCTTTGGCTTTAGGTGGTGGTAACACTAATTTATTCTGTTGTATACATATATATATATATATATATATATTTTTATATATATATATATATATATATATATATATATATATATATATATATATATATATATATTGTCATATTTTCATATTAAATACATTTGCTGTTAATGCAGACTAAAGATTCCCTCAACAATGTAATTTTTCCACAGTACTAAATCCCGTACCGCAATAATAAAGTAAAGGAAACTTTTAATTTTAACGGAAAATGCTGTTCTTACTCACCATAAGCAAGGAATGTCCTTCTTTCGATCCCCGTTTAGCTACTGTTAATGTAACATTTCCTGCACAGATGTCCCACTGCCTTCTTGTGGCTCAAAGACCATAACACCCCCCTTTCCAAGGGGACTTTTAACGTGAATCATATGCAGAAGGTGTGTTATGGATAACATCTGCAAAACCAGTTAAAAGAACGGCATAATAGAACCAATTTGAGTGAAATAGAACATTTGAGTTGAGTTGAGCAACACAGCTGAATTTGCCATGAGAAATAAATGGTAAGGATTAATCCACTCACTTCCATGTTTTATGTACCTGGCCTTGATTAGGGACAGGCCTTTGCTTATTCATGATGATGACCATGTGGGTAGTTTGTGAATACCAGTTTGTACCTTATATTGAGAATGAACAGTACTATATATAATCTAGCTAAAAACCTTATGAAAGCCTCCCTAAGGACCAGTTGATAGCATAGTTTACATAATTTCTCACTGCAGTGTTAGCATCCTCTAAAAATAACAGTGTCAACCAGTTCTCCACCTTTGTCCAGTCATATCTTACCAACTATTGGATGGATTGCCATAAAAATGGATTGCAATTGATTGCAAATTTAGACTATTTCAGAAATATTTAAAAGTTCCTCGTTTCAGTCCCGACTGGCTCATATAGCTCCATAATCTGCTATTTCACTTTGTCCAAATATTGGTTTGTGACCAAATACCTGCAAAACTAAGGACATTCCCCTCAGCCTTTTGGGTTTAGTGCTAAACTAATGGTGAACTTTGTCCTTGCACAACTTTTGTGTTTATTTGTGTCTCAGGTGTTGCTCTCTTCACTTGTGTGTTTCTATTTCACATTTTCTTCTTCTGTATTGCATTTTTCAAAGGAGCCTGGGACTTGAGAATTGCATTACCAATGACTGCTGCTGTAATTGTTGTGCATATGACAACTAAACCAACTTGGTTCTTGTTGATACATCCTGATCTCTGATTGCTCTCTAGCAAATCAAAATTGGCATGGCAGCCTCACCACACCCCAAATGACACCTAGACTGTTTGTGTTATTTGTGTGTGTCCACAGAATGGTTGAGCCCAGCCCTCCAGCGCTCCACCTCCTCTCTGGCGGGGATGTTAGCAGTATGGCGGCCATTGGTGTCAAAGTAGAGCAGGAGGAGTCTGGAGCAATTATAGCCAACGTAGATCCTCCTCACAAGAAGTCTCTTTCACCTGATTGGTCAGGGAACCATCCACTGGAGGCGCGCCAACTGACCCCACCACTCTCCTGCTCACCATCGGTAATGATATGACCAGTGGTGGACAGTGACAAAGCACATTTACTGGAGTATTGAAATTAAGTACATTTTTGGAGTATTTGTACTTTATGATTTAAAGATGTTTCATTCACGAATTTCATTCTATAACATTATGATTTGAGCAGAATACTAGGCCTTCTCAATTTGATCCACTTGTCTTGTTGGAACTGGAATCTTGCGTTTATCCTTTGCCTATATCTAGCAGAAATGTACTCATTTGCAGTTTTGAATACTTAAGTAATTTTAAAAGCAAATACTCTGGTACTTTAACTTGAATGGGACACTTTCACTTGTAGTTAAGTAATATTTGATCAGGAGTATCTTTACTTTGACTAAAGTTCTGGGGTGGAGTACTTTGTCCACCACTGGGTATGACATGACCGAGCAAACACTTTTGTCACCAAACGTTTAAAGGAAATGCTGGACATTTTACAGATTGATATGTCAAAGTTGATGGTGTGTTTCTCTGTGGTGACAGGAGGGCTCTCCAGGTAAGGAGCTGCCTCACAGGCAAAGCCCCATAGGACTGAAGGAGGCCAGGACACATGACAGACCAGAGGGACAGTCCAACTTTAAGGAAGGTGTGTATAAACTCTTAACACCTTCATTTACATTTTTGAGCTTTTTTCTTATACTAGCATGAAAAAAGAAATGTAAAGCAAAATAGACTAAAATATTGTTGTTGAAAAAACTGTGTTATTGCATGCAGTTACTTGCCTTAACCTGGTTTGAATTCTTTGACAAACTTATCTTAGTCCAAGAGGTGTTACTATCTGTTTCCACAGCTGTGTTAAATCTACTTTTTGTTCACAAATTCATTGGTGAACTGATGAAGTCAGATTAATAATAACATTTTCGTCCATAGTTGGACATTTCCCCACTCTCCACATAATGTATAATAATAAACAATACAAAAGAAAAAAAATAGCAAATCAATTAACAATAGAATAATTCATATGAAATTGTATTTGAATGTGTGCTGAATCTCACCATAGATATCGATATTGGATTTGAAACATTTTGTCCTCAGAAGTCAGTCTCCTACCTGCAACCTTTTTTTATTTTATAAGGTGATAGTCTTTCTCTCTTACTCCCACATCCACAGGTCCATACAATTTTCTCACCGACCGACCACACTTTGACCACTCTATGTCTCGTGTTTTTAAGTGCACTACCTTCTGCTGCTATTCAACATTAAACAATGCAGTCTGCTAAAAAAAAATCGATACGTAGAAGTGACAGTTTGTCTTCTAAAACGAAGGTGTTGTCTTGGTTTTCTGAATGGGCTTTTGGGGTTATCAAGGTTCATGTTTTTTTTTTTTTTTTTTTTTTTTTTATCTCTCCCTCACATGCCAAGCAAAAGGCTGCTCTCGGAGACTCCCTCTCATCTCAAGACTTTTCACACAGGCCTGCACTCCTTACCTTCAAAATATTTTCTCCAGTTCTCTCCACTAGCTGACCTTGGATTTTTCTCTCTCCAAATATTTATCCACTCAAAAACTTCTCTCCCAGACACAAAAATAACCTCTGCCCTTCGCCACACCAAATGTCTTCTTCAATCAATGCCATTAAGGAAAGGCAGAGAGGCTGAGAAAGTAGCTTTGGTGTGAGATTGATTTTACGTTTACAGAAACATATTTTTTCACTGCATCTCTAGTGCAAGCCCGGTTCTTGCTAAGCACCTGTTGTGTTCCTGTTAACAGTAATGCCTACCATTGAGAAGCTGCTGAACACTGACTGGAAGGAGAAACTTCTGGATAAAAGCACAGTGGGGGCAGGACAACTGAAAGGTCAGCTTACAGACACTATACCAATAGACTACCATTGACTGTATATAACACTTATTTATCAGTATATCTTGATTTTTAATTTGTCATAATCATCATGTTCTACATTAGCTGAAAGATGTGAAAACATTTCAAAAGCAATCCATAGTTCCATGCAATCATTTGGTTGGATAATTTGGCTGCCAAAATGGTTGGTTTTATCTTTTGTTCTTGCTAACATCTGGAAACATATAGGGACAAAAACATAGAAACAAACTATAAAGGGACTGCTGGCAGGGACAGAAGAATAGTCTAGGCAAATGATAAAGAGTATTATTACTAGACGGCACACATTCACAAACTGATGTTCAAAACGAACCCAGCTTTGATTGTCATTATCCCACTGCCGTCACCACACGTCACTAGTCCACTTGACTTTACTGTAACAATAAAATGTTTCCTTAAAACTAAAGAAAAATCTTCAAGTTTCTAAGGAAAACTGCCTACATTTGAGCCCACAAATGATCTTTTGTTGAGATAAATTATCCTTCATGCAATGATAATGTATATCTCATATGTAGAACATTTGAGTTCTACTACCTACTAAGAATTTAAAAAAATAACAGTTCAGCCAACTAATTCTCCGTCATACAGAACAAAACATTGAACAGTATTAAAACTGCCTACATTTTCCTAACTTTATAATTTTTAATGTTTTTCTTTAACCTAATACAACAATGAGGTGATTCCTCTCACAATGTTAACAGTTTCACATCCTACATTGTTCAAAGATTTTGCCCATAGCTTTATAATTATAATTTGTTACAATGCTTGCAAATCTTTATAAAGGCATAGGGACCCTTTAAACAACACTGATCATGACGCAGATTGTTTGAGGCCGTTTGTAAAGCAGCCTGCTCACCTCCAGGTACCCCAGCCTCTCTGGCTGAGAAGGAGCTTCAGTTGTTGATGATGATCAACCAGCTGAGTGGCCTGAGGGAGCAGCTCCTGGGAGCGCATTCTGAACAGAGGAACATGGCCGCCCTACTGCTGGAGAAACAACAGCAGCAGATGGAGCTGGCTCGACAACAGCAGGAACAGGTATACCACTCAGAGGATCCTTTGCATTAGTTACATACAAACATGCACACACCTTGTCATTTCAAACCACATTTCTGTTTTCCCGCACTCTCTTTTATTTTGATGAAAAACTACAATAGACCTTTCTGGAATATCGGTATTCAGTAATTCAAAGTCAATAAAAACAAAATGTTTAACTTATTTTTTACAATAAAACAAAGACACAAAAACACAATACACTAACTACTACAACCACAACAAAAACAGAAGACAAAAAGAAAACATAGCTTGAAAGTGGATTGCCTAAACATCAGTCAGTATTACGGATAAAGCAGCCTATACAGAGTCGAATCAAAATAAAATTTTAACAGCAGAGCACATGAATCAAGCCGTTAAGTATCTGTCAAAAATGGTTTCCACACCTTTCTAAAACTGTCTTGTTTAATAGCAACTTTTCTTTTAGCTGCAATGATCTTTGATCATTATTTCCATACAAACAGACACACACCTTGTCATTTTGAAACTAATTTCTGTGTCCGCATGCACTCTAGTATAAGAGATGGAAAACTATAATAGGCCTTTCTGGAGTAATAGTAGTCAGGAATTCAAAGTCCCTTCTGTGCTTCCACTTTTGTTATGACTGCATATGAAGAAGCATGACTAGGCAAATTAGACAGACGTGGTTGTCATTTTTGCACGCGAGATAATAGACACCAGAAAAGGTGAAGCGCCTGCCCTCGAAGCAAAAAGAGGATCAGGCCATTAAAGGTTCATACAATTTTCACATGTGCAGTAGAACGTCCAAAGATCTGCAAACAGACTTTTGTAAAATCGTCCCAAAGAGTTCCCAAGCCCAAAGCCCAAAGCCCAAAGCCCAAAGCCACAGTCAGTTTAGAAGACTTTCTGTCGCATAGCAACCCCGGTCAAAGATCCCAATCTAGAAATAGCTTCCTACAGCTGAAATGCAGTTTTAGTCCCATGGAAAAGTTCCTGGTGTCCAAAAAGGTCAGAACTGGATTTAACTTAGAATTCTACCCCCAGCATGACAGATACACTCACCGACCATTTTATTAGGTTCACCTATTAAATTGCTTGTAAAAACAAATAGCTAATAAACCAATCACATGGCAGAAACTCAATGCATTTAGGCATGTAGACGTGTCAAGACAACGTGCTGAAGTTCAAACCGAGCATCAGAACAGGGAAGTGACTTTGAAGGTGGCATGGTTGATGGTGCACGGCAGGATGGATCCATGCTTTCATGTTTTTTATGCCAAATTCTGACCCTACCATTTGAACTTCACAACTGAAATCGGGACTCATCAGACCAGGCAAGATTTTTTTTCGAATATTCTATTGTCCAATTTTGGTGATCCTGTGCGAATTGTAGCCTCAGTTTCCTGTTCTCAGCTGACAGGAGTGGCACCCGATGTGGTCAACTGCTGCTGTAGCCCATCTGCTTCAAGGTTGGTCATGTTGTACATTCAGAGATGGTATTCTGCATACCCTGGTTGTAACGAGTGGTTATTTGAGTTACTGTTGCCTGTCTATCATCTTGAACCAGTCTGCCCATCCTACTCTGACCTCTGACATCAACAAGGGATTTTCGTCCAAATATAATGCCGCTCACTGGATATTTTTTCTTTTTCGGGCCATTCTTTGTAAACCCTAGAGATGATTGTGAGTGAAAATCCCAGTAGAACAGCAGTTTCTAAAATACTCAGACCAACCCGTCTGGCACCATCAACATTGCCATGTTCAAAGTCACTTAACACCCCTTTCTTCCCCATTCTGTTCCTCGGTTTTAACTTCAATAAGTTGTCCTGTCCAGGTCTACATGTTTAAATGCATTGAGTTGCTGCCATGTGATTGGCTGAGAAGTTATATGTGTTAACAAGAAATATAACCGCTGTACCTAATAAAGTGGTAGGTGAGTGTATATTTCAAACATAGATATCTCACATATAAGGTTTTTGGTTTAACAGCTCAACAATGCTGTTATTGCTGCTGGATTTATTCTTGACTTTATAGGTCAATGAAATACACAGGGAATTTGAATAACACAGATGTGTGATTGATTTCTGGTGCAATTCAGGTCCTTTGCAATGATTTTCATCTTAACCAGTTTTATTTTGTGACATTTTGTTTTTATAGATTTGAATATAGGCATCATCTGAATATACAATATGTCATAATATATTATATTATATTATATTATATTATATTATATTATATTATATTATATTATATTATTGTAGTTTGTTCAGTATTAATGTATAAGGGCGAGACACTGCAGGCAAACGGATTTTTGTCTGGCAAGGTTTCATGATGATATCTATGAGTTGAAATATTTACCCTATTCAGGCGCAGTGTCTCGCAATAATTAGAAGAAGTATTTGTTTTTCAGGTAACTAGTATGGTCCTGTGAGAATAACCCCTTTCCTTTGTCTCAGATCGCCAAGCAGCAGCAGCAGCTCATCCAGCAGCAGCACAAGATCAACCTGCTCCAGCAGCAGATCCAGGTCTGTGTCTTTACATACTACAGCTAGCAGCATTCACATTAGCATGGGATAATAAAAAACACATGACAAGTTCCAATTGAAAAATTAATCAAAAATCTGTGTCTTGGACGAATGAGGCTAGAGCTGTTAGAGTAAGGTGTATGTGTGCTGCCTGGTCCCAGCAGGTGAACATGCCCTACGTGATGATCCCGGCCTTCCACCCCAACGCCCAGTCCCTCTCCGTCAGCTCCGACCCCCAGATGAACCTGCCACTGCAACCAATCCCCTGCAAGCCAGGTCAGTTGTCAAGCTATTATAGCACAGAGATTTCAATACACCCTTTGTTTAATGGCAAAAATAAAATCAATGACATTTAGATTTTTGTTAAGCAATTGGTTGGATATTGATTTTGTTGATAGAGCATGTATAGGGGATACTCTTACCAGGCATACAAGACTAAAAACAGGACAGCATCAAAACCAGAAACCACCAAAGCCAGACAGTTATTCTCGATTGCAATTTCAAAACCAATTCTCGATAAGAACATTTGGTCCCAGCTTAAGGCTCTTACTCCTGTGCTCTGTGCGCTCATTCAAATCTTTAGTTTACCCAATTGAGGGAGCTATGAGTCAAAACACTTACACTGTTGCAAGATAAACTAAAAGATGCCCACTGTGCCCTTGCGATTAAAGTTTTGTCCTTTTTTGTTTCATCAACTTTCCTTAATAACAACTCTAAAAAGGCAATTTAGAATAGTAGAAGGTACAAATTCAGATTCTTATGTGAATTGTTTCCCCCCTCAAACTTAGACCAGGAGCTGTGTTGGTGGGGGCATGTTGTTCCAGATACCCGTTTGAGTAAGTGATCCATCATTTGTAAGGCTTGTTGGGTACAAAGCGATGCACGCGGTTGTTGTAATAGTATCAGTCAGGACTTTACAACTCTTATTTTTGGCAGTGCTGTTGTCTGTAGGCACAAAACACTTACTTAAGTCTAATGTCTGTAGGCATCTTACATCAGCTGCCGTATTTCTGATGGGCCCAATCATACTCTTTCTTTCTTTCTTTCTTTCTTTCTTTCTTTCTTTCTTTCTTTCTTTCTTTCTTTCTTTCTTTCTTTCTTTCTTTCTTTCTTTCTTTCTTTCTTTCGTTATTTTCAAAAGCTTTTGATAATCCCCCAAGGTTGCTCTCCACCAGGCCTTTAGAGCTGGGAACGTTATGGTTGTGTTGGTTCTTTAGCACCAGGTTCGTAATTTCCCCTGTTCTGAAGAAGAAGAATGAACACTCAAGTTATTTGACAACCTGCACTTTGAAGGCCAGAACTTTTGTGCTAAAAAAGATGTGGCCATTAATGCTGTACACTTGGGCCAGTTGCCGTCCAAATGGGAACATCCTCGTGTGCACCTTAACTCAAGGCCTTTATACTTTATAGAAAATGGGGAGGCATCAGTGTAGATACAAATGCAGACTTCAGTTAGACAATATAGTCGATAGTACCTTTCAACACACTTACGCTTGTACAGTTAGCAGGCTATAGAGGTCACGGCTTAGAATTACACAGCTTTTGTGCAGTCTTGCTTTCACAAGTCTTAAAAGCTGTGCTTCTGTGGGTGACCTTGTCTTCTCTTCTCTTTTCAAACCTAGAAGATACAAGGCCAGTTGTAGGTGGAATTTCAGGATAACCATTAATGTGTTTGTGTGTGTGTGTGTGTGTGTGTGTGTGTGTGTGTGTGTGTGTGTGTGTGTGTGTGTGTGTGTGTGTGTGTGTGTGTGTGTGTGTGTGTGTGTGTGTGTGTGTGTGTGTGTGTGTGTGTGTGTGTGTGTGTGTGTGTGTGTGTGTGTGTGTGGTATGTAAGTGCTTCAGAATGTTTTAATAGCTGAATATAGAACATTGGAGAAATCTGAAGCGGTGTGTTATAGCTAGACTTTTTTAAAGGCGTCTTTTCTTTGAAGATGTGGATGAAGAAACGATCAGTGCCGTTTTATATCATTTCATTCGAGTGCATTCTATTTGTTTGCTTATTTTCATATAACTTGAATTCACCTTACCTCACCTTACTATCCAACATTTCATTCACACTTGAGTTTCAGAGGGTTTTGTTTTTCGGTATTACTCACATGTTTTCTCCATTTTGGGCTAATTAGAAGGACAACAAAATCCTTATTTACTGTGCAAGCAAGGCGTGCAAGTCATGGCCTTTTGTGTCACTGTAAATTGAAGTATGGCAATATTAATATATACCTTAAGGTGATATAAATATGTTTACTAAAATAGATTTTACTAAACTGCTATACAGTGAAAGCTATCTAACCAGACTTTTTGAAAATACATTTTTTAAATAGCTAACAGCTGCTGGGATGACACGGGAAAAGAAAAACAGGAAATAATATTCCATGATGTCAAGCTGTGTTTTGATTGATTTATTTGTTTGATTATTTTACAATTTCATATAATTGAGTTTATTTTTATTTATTTAATAACAACTTGTTTCTTTATTTAAATTTGAACACTTTGGGACACCATAGCTACAATCCCCCCTGATGATAGGCCACTTCCCGTATTAAACATCGCTGTAACCTAAGTAGAACCATCTGGTCTCTTCACAAGTCCTAACGTAAGCCTGGTAATAGAAAATAATATTCAAGCTTGAGCAATTAAAGGTAAATATATTAATTAGTAGTCAAGACTGTACAGATTAAATAAATGTGCGGTCTACAAATCGAATTGAATATGAGGTTCTATTGTTATCTGTAAAATAAAGTATGCTGAAGGAAACAAAAATTCACCCAATGTCATCGTATATGTTTTCTCATTTTCTAATGTTTGCACTGTAATTATCTGGTCAAAATGAATGAATGAAAAGCGAAACACTATAGTGTAAACTATAGAGACACTTAGATGTGAGTTCAATAGTCTAATTTGTGTCACACTTACTTGCTGTTAGCTAGCCAATGCTACATGTCACCAAACAGTGTGTCTTGTGAACCACAGCCGCTCTGCTACTGCTGATGTGCAGAGGAACCCCACTGGCTTTAGGCTTTTCCCTCAGCACATTGGAATCAAGTCTGAGCTTCTGAACCATGGTTTGATCATGCTTTTCTTCCACAGCTGTGGACTATCCCATGCAGCTGCTGCAGAACCCTCACCCTGCCCCGGTCAAGAGGAGCAGTGGTTCCTTCAGACAGGTACAATATTACTTACTACAGTCTAATAATGATGTGTCAGCTATTTCAAAGTTCATCTAAATGAAAGAGTCAATAAAATATAAAATTCCTAATACATACACATACATTATTGATATTATGTCTCCAAAACACAAACAGTGAATATTGGTTGAGTGTTTGTGTAGTGCACTGTGTGTGTGTGTGTGTGTGTGTGTGTGTGTGTGTGTGTGTGTGTGTGTGTGTGTGTGTGTGTGTGTGTGTGTGTGTGTGTGTGTGTGTGTTTAATACACTGTATACATGCATGTGTCTGTGGTTTAAGGCCCATTAAAGAAAGAGCCAGCCTCCAGATTAAACGAATAATGAAATGTTCTTGTACTTGGGAGGCCGAAAAAGCTTTTCCGAATACACACCAAACCCTCTGTTCAAATGGTAAATGGTAAATGGACTTGTATAGCGCTATATCTCCGTTTATCACAGACCCAAAGCGCTTTACATTGTTTTTGTACACATTCACCCAGTCACACACACATTCATACCCCGATAGCAGCAGCTACCACGCAGGGTAGGCTTAGCACTAAGCTAACTAAGCTAACTATCGGGAGCAACTCGGGGTTCAGTGTCTTGCCCAGGGACACTTCGACGTGTGGCGGGGAGACAGGGGATCGAACCTCTGACCCTGCACACCAGAGGCGAACACCCTACACACTTCGCCACTGCCGCCCCTTCAAAGATTTAAGGAGTTTGGCATGTGTGTGTGTGTGTGTGTGTGTGTGTGTGTGTGTGTGTGTGTGTGTGTGTGTGTGTGTGTGTGTGTGTGTGTGTGTGTGTGTGTGTTTGCGGCGTGAACCATACTATAGAGATAGACCAACACGGCTTAAATACACAAAAGGGAAGAAAGGATGAGGTGAACATTAGGACAATAAAAGACCAGAGGTGTGACAGATGTGCTCCGACATGCTAAAATAAATCTGCCGTGCCTTACCGGAATACATGCACACCCTGGTTCTTTGTGGCTACGCCCTCATGTGTGTGAGTGGCCCTGTTTATTACGCAATTATGCTTTGTACACAACTGCTATGTTTCAGTTTCACTCATCTTTGGAAAGTTAAGATTCTTGTAATTTGATTGATGCAAACCATTTCAAGATGCAATCACAACACGTATCTGTTTTACCCTAACCCTAGGTTCATTTCACAGTTATGGTTGGAGCCCCACCCCACTGCTCATTTGCTCTCTCTCTCTCTCTCTCTCTCGCTCTCTCTCTGTGTGTGTGTGTCTAGGAGGCCGGTCAGCCCTTGAACCTGACGTCCAAACCAGGCAAAACCCCCAGTCCACAGAGCATGGAGCTGGGAGCCTACAGACCCAGAGACCACCACCACAGAGACGTGTCCCACAGCCCGCCACGCTCCACCCTGAGTGAGTCAAAACGACAGTAGCACCGCGCTGAGAGAGACAGTGTGAACGTTTGATCCCAAACAGGAAACTGAATGTTGTATCTCACCGCTCCTCCTCTCCTCTTTTTGTTTGGTGTTAGATTCGAAAAGGAGTGGCATTGTCATCTAGATAAATGCCTCTTCATCTATTGTTTGTCGTCAATGCCAACGCCTTTTGCACCTGTAGTGTCTTGTGGCTCTTTACTTAAAATGTATTTCACATGTCTACTAGTCTGTAACCAGGTAAACAGGTGTTGCTTCGACACATTAGCATGAGTTGGACAATTAAATTAATGTTAACGCCCACAGTGTTTTCCAGATGATAGTAATGAGTTCTTGGCAACAAACATGCACATGACTTCAATTCAAAGCAGGAGCTGTGGACTGTGTGTATCACTATGCTTCAGAAAGAAAACAGAGAATGTTCTAACCACTACACCACGAGCGCCCCCTGAATATATATTCTTAATATGAAAATATCTACTTTTATTGTATATTTATGTCTTATTTGTCTCATTCTTCAAAAGACACAGAGTTATTGCACGACCTTGTTCCTCATGTTTGTCCTCCTCTTCGCCCTGTGTTGTTGTCTTCAGGTTTCCTAGGAGATGGCGATGTGGTGACCCAGGCCATCCACGACGCTCAGCTGCTCCTGAGAGGCCACAGCACAGGAGGGAGAGAGAGGGAGAGAGAGAGAGAGGGAGGAGGGAAGATGGTGAGTTAAACTACACTGTCCACACACACACACACACACACACACACACACACACACACACACACAGTCACAATGTTCCTGTTTGGGACCCCTGTCATAAACCTTTTTTTCCTCCAAAGGAGTTTAAAGGAATAGCTCAAGAAACAAAATGTTTAGCTTTTTGCCTCACTCCTCTGCTCAAGATAAGGCGACAGAAACCGTAAAATAACGTGGTAAATGAACAAGTCCCAACAAGCACACAGGAACATTTAGTAATGTTGTAAAGTTGTAAGATCAGTGCTGTTTGGATGCATAGGCTCGCTAAGCAAAGCCCGTAACAACGCCTTTTGTCCAATCCAATGTATCCATAGCCGCTGTTGTTGAGCTTGAAGGTGGCGCTAGCATTAGCTGAGAGAGTGGATACATACACAGATGTGTACTGTGAAGTCATGCTGCGGCGCTCTAGCACATTAGGAGAGCACCGGCCCTTAACTGAATCCAGGTTAACATTGCTGGAAAAGGGACCGACATACATTCTATTTTACTAACAGTAAGTTTGATTGCAAATCTACATGTCTGGATCACCTGAGACACTTTGACATCCGGACGTCCATATTCATGAAAATATCATGTTTGAAATTAAATTTGCATAGTAGTATCTGAGAAGATGTTGCAATATACACAAATATGTGTAGCTTTAAATTTTAATTCTACTGTGTTTGTTACTTTATGACCACCTTCATTTTTTCTTGGCCACTTAAGGGGCAGTGTAAACATATTGTTAACTCAACATTGACATATTATCACCTTTTGCTTTCACAAACAGTTGCTTACAGTATATACAGATGCAGCAGTAACGGAGCTACATTGCCATTCATTTAGAGTGGTGTTTGACCAAGTCCAATGTTGAGTTCTTGTCCAGAATCTTTCTCTAAGCTACAAAATGTCTGAGTGACATTTAGGAGTCAGGTTTAGGATGACAGGGAGTCGTGACTCTGAGAGATTGGACCGACTGAAGAACATTGCAGCTGTAGTGTGAGCACCCACAGGAGAATACTGTTACAGCTACAGTATGTTAGCTGTTAATGATGGCAGGCAAACACAATTTGTACAAGACAAAGACAGTATGCCTCTGTTGTTCCCATCATTGGTAATACATTTTAGGGCCACTATGAGAAAAAACTGAGACATTGACAATATTAAAAGAATAAAATAATAATTTTACAAGAAAAGATATTATGAGAATAACGTTTAAGGCCGTGTATTATTTTATTTTAAGACATCCTCAGAAGAGTCTTTTCCCCTGCATTAAAATGAGGAGCCTGGCAGATTTAGTTAAGTTGTAGCCTACCTCAGTAGCCTTCAGGTTTCACAAATAAGGAAATACTTATCATTATAAGTATGAGGGCCTGTTGTCTGTGTGTGGCACGGCCCAACCCCTGAGACAACTGACATTAGATTGCTCTCGCCATCGTGTTGTAGGTCATCGGTAATGTTTTGCTGATTAATTTTTTTCCCACCGTACAATTACAACATTCTTCTGGTTATATTGTGACTTTTTCTCATAAAAGTAAGACTTTATTCCTGTAACATAAAGCTATGTTATGTTTTATTGTAAAATATATTTTTTATTTTCGTAATGTTATGATTAATTTTCTTGTAAAGTTACGACTTTATTTTCGTAAAATTAAGACTTTATGCTTGACATTTCATTTATTTTTCCTTCCTCAACGTGGCCCTCAAACTCTACCTGACACAAAATGGTATTGTCATCTGCTATTCACTTTTTGGTTAGTCCATTTGCTTCAGTTAAATAAGGACAAAATGTCATTGTTGGTCGGAGTAGAATGTGAAGCTAAATGGAACATTCATGCATAAATCTCATCTTGCATCAATGTAAATACGATTGCTGCTACAGCAAAGCATCTCAACGTTACATATTTGTTTGTATGGAACCTGACTGTGTTCTGTTTTTTTTGTTTTGGTTCTTGCAAAACGTCTTCTATTCTGGGTCTTGGTTGTTGAGTGTGTGTGAGGTGGGCTGAAGCTTTTGGTCTGGGAGCAACAGCTGTCGCGGCCTCACAATACCACAAAGGCCTTCAGTGTGGCATTGACTGCGCCACCTGCCCTCTCTCTGTCTCTCTCTTTGTCCACAGTAATACTGTCCTCTCCTCTATTATCCTGCCTCCACCTAGCCTCCTCTGTGCTGCTTTGACACCAGCACTCACCTATTTTGGTATTGCCACTCCACTGCAAAGGGATAAATAATGCTTTGCGGGAAAGGATCGGATAATACTGTACATATGCTGATGATACGCTGATAGTTTTGCAAATTTAGAGTCCCCTTCACCTATTTCCTCAACTCAAACAATAAACACCATTCTTCTTCCCTCCCTCCATAGCCCTTGTCATTTCCCGTCTTTGCATTTTATAGCTCTGCATTTTAAGAAGCAGCTGATATGGGTGAGCGTGCAGTTTCTTTACCCTAAATAGCACTCTGTGTAACACATGCGTGCCCGGAACAACACCGGGTCATCTTTTTTACTGCGGTCCAAATTTCAAATGGTCCCTTGTGCTGGAGTGTTAATATTTGTGGGATTTAGCAGCAACGACTGACTTCATCTGTCTTTTGTCTTATCAGGAGTATAAAGAGTCGCCTCGCAGAGAGAGAATTTCACACCCGGATCGGCTTGAGAACAGACACGGCCTGCCGTCCACCGATGACCACCACAGCAGTGACTCTGAGAGTAGGTGTCCCTGGATAGGCCTGTTTTAATATAATAATAATGAACGCCTTATCTTCATTGATGATGGCATGTTTACCAAGTGTGCAGTCATGACTTGTGTGATGAGAACATTTATATTTCAAAGGCACTATACCACAGGTGCATCTCAATGCATGGATGGACATAGTTTTGCTTTTTTAGAAGGTCGTCATTTCATGATAACAATGAAACAGAAACAGGCCTGACATATTTCACTTTGTAAATCTAGAGGATATGAAAGATTTACCTTTTTGTATTAAATTAATGGAAAAAAGGAACTTTTCCATGATATTCTAAAATGAATTGTAAATACTTTTCAGATGCAAATAAACACCAGTTATCATCAAATCATTTTTTATTGCCCCCTCAGAATATCAGATTGACATTTAAAATATATAAGTGAACAACTTCCACCACCTCCACATCCAGCTCTATCAAAACACATGATGGATGTGTTCTTGAAGTTGGTAGCTTTGAGTCAGTGGTGCTGACCTGAGGATGTGGGCGGGGGAAAGTGATTCATAACAGCCTGTCAAATAGGATGTTAGTGGGCACAGATAAACCTTTCCTTCAATGATTAAAGGTTAATAAACAGGTTAGGTGAAACACTCTTAAGGAGGAACAAGTCCATTGCATTACACTTTTATCTTAAGCAGTTTAAGGCAAGATACAATGCAGGTGAATAGGGTAGAATATTATTTATGTTTTACTTATATATCATGAGTTACAATATTTCAGTACCAAAAATGGCTTCATTTAGAAAACAATAAAACAATTTATCTCAAGCTTTTTTATTTTTATGGGCGAAGGTGTAGTCTCAACAGATACGTTTTTAGCCTACTGCAAAAAAAAAAGTAGTGGAGTGAGTGTGTGTGTGTGTGTGTGTCAGTAGACTATAGAGTAACATATTGTGGTTTGGTGTGGTCCTCTTCCCTCCAGGTGCCCTGCCTGTCTCAGTCCCTGGCAGCTATGCGGAGGCGCGGCCCCCTCCCTCCTCGGGACACATCAAGAGACCCATGAATGCCTTCATGGTCTGGGCCAAGGACGAGCGCAGGAGGATACTGCAGGCCTTCCCCGACATGCACAACTCCTCCATCAGCAAGATCCTGGGTGAGTGCTGGAGCTCTGAGTGTAGGGCTGGGTGGCTCTCTCTCTCTATTCTGAGACCACGCTGCTGCCTGGCACCAACAGCCACCTGCTTCTCCTGCCTGTAAACACACACACACACACACACACACACACACACACACACACACACACACACACACACACACACACACACACACACACACACACACACACACACACACACACACACACACACACACATACAAATACTGGTCTGAATCAGTTTCCTAGGACCAAACATTTACATTCCATTGTATTGTGGAGAGCTTGTTGTTGTGACTGCGACCCCCTCCACACAGATACACACAGACGTCCAGACGTGGACACCCACATACAGTAGATACAAACCATAAACAGTCATATAAATGATAAATCTACTTGAATAGAGAATTTTATTACCTTTTGTCAATCTACAGGGAATTGTTTTTCCAAATCACTGATAAGATCATAGGAATACATTTCCATGTGTAAACGGTTTTCACACAAATGACCACACCAGCTAAAGTCATAGCTCTCAGGTTGTGTGACCACACCTTCACACATAACCAATGAGATCATCTTTGGTTTGTTATAGATTGAAAATCTCCATCATCATGTGCCATGATGAAAATGACAAAATCCTGATGGCAACCTTTAATCAATGAGCCATCAATGAAAATCTATTGATCATTAAAAAACAAAATTCCTAATCTACTTTTAAATGTGAATTTTACAAACCTAAGGCAAGACAACATAACTTTAAAAGACAAAATTACACATTAACTATCGAAACATATTCTTGCTCAATTCAATCCACTCAGGGTTTTTGCTGTTACAGCTGAAGCTAATCTTAGCCATATTTTGCCAAATATTGATATCAAGCGACATGGGTCAGTTTGCTGCTTTCATAACCCCTCACTGAACAAATTACATTTCAATGGCCCATTCACTTTTTTCATCAATAACATGTCTTATTTCCTACTATTATAAATAAAAGGTCCAAAATGTACATTTAGGTGTGACTTCAACTAAACTTTCCATAATCATTCTTAGCACTGTTACAAAAGGATTTGTTCATACATTGTTAATTTTCTGATTGATGATACATGTTTTTCTTAAAAACATGCCAGGATGCACTTTTAAGACCATTGTATTTTTTGATTAAAAAAAATGTAAAAAGGCTGTAACCAAAATCTGTTCTGTAAAAACATTGGGCACTAATATTTTGTAAAAATTAAAGACAAATCTCAGCAGGCACTGAGGCTCTGTCAATCTATCTCGTCGCAGCACACCCCCTGGACAGGACTTCATTTGAACTCAAAAGAAAAACAAAATAGTTATTAAATGACAAAAATATATATAAATTTGATTGGATCTACCACTGAAACTCATGCACATTTAAAGCACACACTCTCCTCCCAGCCTGCCTTGCTGCTATAGGAGGCTTGTGTGAATGAAGCCGTTGTGTCTCTGTCTCCAGGCTCCAGGTGGAAGTCCATGTCTAACCAGGAGAAGCAACCGTACTACGAGGAGCAGGCACGGCTCAGCAGGCAGCACCTGGAGCGTTACCCTGACTACAAGTACAAACCCAGGCCTAAACGCACCTGCATCGTGGAGGGCAGGAGGCTCCGGGTGGGAGAGTACAAGGCCATGATGAAGAGCCGCCGGCAGGAGCAGAGAGCCACCTACTCACACAGGTACACACAGACTGGCCCCTGGTACTACACAACAACACTAACTATTCACTCCACTGGACAGAGTTGGTTTTGCTCCACCACTTTGCCTTAATGATTCTCAAGCACAAACAGAAGTGAAATAATATTGAGCTGGGAGGTGTTTTCACTCATGTTCTCCATGATGAATAGCATCCTTTTCTGTCCTTCCCACAAACTCCTCCAAATCCAAAATGCTGAGTTTTTCTAAAGACTGTGTTGCATTCAAACAGACTTCAGTCCTGTAATAAAAAGCTATGATAATTGTTCTTTGTGCAAATGAAAGAGTCCTTCCTTTGTGTAATACGGGACAACCCCAGCCTGCCAGGGCAGTAACATGTCACGGGAATCAGTGCTAGGGTACCTGACTTTCACTTTTCAAGAGAAACACAAACTTAAAAGCAGGATTGTTGCCAAATAGAGAATGCTGAAAGGGGCAGATTGCACCAATAGCTGACAGCTGACACTGCCATTGCATTGAGATCAAAACAAGGGTGCGATGGTTGAGAAATACTTCAATATTGAGTCTGAATCCAAACAAAAATGGATTTAAACTGCAGGCTGAGTTTTCTCAACACTGATTGCCACACAGTCCCATAGGCTGTCAACTTTTTGTTGTTGAAAATAAACAAATCTTAAAGTTGCAGCAACACCATTACAGTTCATATTTGTTTTAGTTGGTCAACAATGCAAACAAAACAACTGTGTTAACGAGTAAAATAGCAACATAAAGTGCAATATAAAGCGCTTCATAATGTGTTGAATACATAAGTTCCAACAAGCACACAGGAGCGTTTAGAAATGTTAAGTTCATCTTCAGACTGTCAGTGGAGGCAGGCTAAACGCTACCTGCAATTGACTACGAATATTTGAGCTAAGCTAATTATCGATTTCTGGATTTCTACTTAAAAAAGGCACTCACAGTTAAAGGAATGGTTTCTGTCGCCCTTTTGTCTTGAACCTGAGAGTGAAAGAAAAAAAAAGTTAAACTAATAATCAAACACGTTTATGAATTATTAAAAATGTGACAAAACGATTGACCTCCAGCATTCAAAAGGGAAATGTATCTGAAAATCAGTAAACTATAGAAGTACACTGTGAGATAATACATGTTGTGGTCTTAGTGTACACATAATAATAATTATCATCATAATCATATATTGTATTTATATAGCACTTTTCTTGAAACTCAAAGTCGATTAAATCCCCCCTCCCCTGTCTTCTCCCCAGTCAAACAGAACCACAGCCGATGCACTACTCACACAGCGACGGCCAGCAGTACCCGGGCGGCGGCAACAGCTCGGTCTCCGTGACGACCATGCCCTTCCACCCGGCGCTGCTGGAGCACTACCTGCCCCAGGCCCAGCCCCCCGCCCAACGACAGGCCACACCCACATCCCTGCCCCGAGAGAGAGAGAGAGAGGGAGAGAGAGAGAGGGAGAGAGAGGCCTCCTTACAGTGAGGGAGAGGAGAGCGACGCCGCGGAGAGGAGCGAGGGGGAACTGGTGCTGCTCACGGACTGAAAGGAGCGAAGGATGAGCAGTGGAGGTGGGGATAGTGTGATGTCTATTGGCAGTCAGAGAAGGGAGGATGGTTTTTAAGAGATTTTTTTTAGGCCTGTCACTGAGGGTGCACTCACAATAGGCACTTTGTATCGTGCCTATAAGCGAGATTGAGGACTAAAGTCTAGTTGGTTTGATCAAGTGTGAGTGATCTGTACCGTACTCAAGCACGGTACACTTCCTTGGCCCTGGCCCGGTTGGAAGATGTGTGCTTTGGTACGGTACAGATGCTAATGTACAAGAATAGAAGGTGGTCCTGACATCAATTTAAATTTGACTGCACCCATCAACGGAGGGTACACATTGGTCTGATGCGGAGGTGGAATCGTTGCTGTAAATTTGTCCGGATACAAATATTTAAAAAAACAGATGAGACAACTCACTGTTCCTCAAACCTGCGCAGTTTCAAAACAAAAGACGCATAGTGACAACGTCAATCAATGTGTGTGTTGTATTAAGACGTGATGATTACGTATAACGCAAGCAGCAATCGTGCCTAGGCCCAGATCTATAGGAGCAGTGTGAATACAGGCCTGGCCAGTGGGGGAGGAGGGAGGGGGACAGTCGCGCTTAAGCACAACACTGATCAACTGGGCCAAGTGTGATTGCACCCTGAATAATAAAATTGACCGTCAAAAGTGAAGAATACGTGGGGAGGGAACACCATTACTCCCTTGTAAATTAGGTGTTTTCAGTGAAACCCTTCCATACACACAGACACAGGTGGAGTCAGCGATTCTGGAGATAGCTTTTTTTTGAAAATCACTTTTTGTCAAATTCATTGAATATCACGGTCCCCTCCCTGTCCGTACTATGTGTGCGCTTCAAAAAATGTATCCAGTGTTAATCGACAGCCTAGGCTCTGTAATAGGGCCTATTTAAACAAAAGGGATGTAAACAAAAAAAAGAAAGAAAGAAAGGGGGCCACCGTAGCTAGTAACATGGCGAATCGCTGACTCCACCTACAACTTGAGCTCTTATCTCAGTCATTTCCCTTCATAGACATCATGTCATCGGCTGCATTGTTTTAGAATACAGAAGTTCTATTGACAGAGTAGAAGGTTTATCGTTTTGATCCCTTAGCCTTATCCATGTTTTCCTCCCGTGACCACTTTTGTCAAACAAAAGGCCCCACTGGGACTCCACTCATTGGAGGAAAGTGTAAAAGAAAAACATACAAGTTCAATAGAATTCCATTTTCCACCTGCTAGGTCAGCAGCCGAGGAACTTCTCTTTGGTTAGAGCAACAGGCCTGTGACCGAGGTCTGTGCTATGTGTATGTTGGTACCGCCCCCTTCTGGTTAATGCTGGTTATTAGTACATGGAGAATAGAGCTCAGTGAGGAGAGCACTGGAAATGCTGTTACATCTAACCCACTCTACTCATAGTTCAGAGATCCCATTATATATACACAGCTAAAAATGCTGGGTTATTTTACAAAACCAACTGCTGGGTTAAAGCTGTTGGGTCAAAGGTTGGGTAGTTTTGACCCAGCATTGGGTTATAAATCATAACCCAGCACATTCTACACCTCCAGTTTGTAACACAGGCTTTCTGTTATAAGCTAGTATTCTCTGAACCCAGGCTGAGATATCTGATATCACTGGGACTTTGGGAGTGATCCCTCCTAACAGAAAATAGGACATCATAGAGCTTTTTTCAAACACTGTAAAAATGAAAAAGTTAGGACTACAATTTTGAGACAACTATCTTTTTTTGAGATAACTCAACATACATTTGTGTTCACATAGCCTACTAAGAATTCTAAAAAAGTAAAAGTTGAGCCAACTTATTATAATTTTGTTCTGGAAGTTTTAACGCTGATATTTGAATCAATATTAAGTCAAGTAAGTCAAAATATTAAGTTATTCTACGTAAGATAAGCTATACCTCAACAAAAGGTTACCAGATGGCTCAAATGTAGACAAAAAATGTTTTGCCTTGAAATGATGAGCTTTCCTAACCTTTTCATTTTTACAGTGCAGGCTGGGTGCTGTTTTAAATAGACAGACTTAAATGAATTAGTGGGATCACATCACAGCAGCATTCAGGAGAAACAGTTCACTTAATGCTGATGAATACATCTTAAAATCTCTCTCACTGTCTTCAGTCATGTCACTGACTCAATGGAGTGGATCCCAGATAACATGCAGTAAATCACCAGCCAAGCCCTCCTCTTCCTCGCCCGTCCCTCCCTCCCTGTCACACTGTTGAGTTGACCTGTGCTGTAAATGCTGTATCCCTGTGTATGTCAGTCCCCTCTCCATAGCATGGTGGGTTGACCTCAGCCTTGCTCATTCTATTTTATTTTTTAAATATCTCTGTTTGATTATTTGAGTGTAAATCAGTTGTCGTGTTGAGCACCACCTAGATGTGTATCCAAATGTGGTTTTTTTTGTTCGTTTAGTTTTTTTGAAACTTAAGAAAAATTACTTCCAGGATTATTCAGTATAGGCCTAAACCTTCATCTTTATCGGTAGGCCTACAACCTGGAGCCTCGTTCCAAGATACATTTTTTTTTCTTGAAATTTCCTGAAGCTCCACACTGGTAATAGTTTAAGATTTGACGACTGAAGATTAAGCGTAATGTTGACAGTGTAAGAAATATGGAAAGGTTTTGGGCGACTGAACCATAGGTCAGCTTCATGAGAACACAGACACCAAAATCATCCATGACACCTCAGTAGGCTAAGGCTACATCATTGGCTCTGGTCGTCTATGCTAACAATTTAGCTAGCTGATTGCAAATGGGGCATGTAGCATAGGCCTGCACCATGTTATTTGATAATAATTGTTGAAGTTACTGTATTGGCGTCGTGGTTTATTTAAAATTTGTGTCTTAAAGGCAAACAAGTTTGTAAAAATAATGTTATTCAGGTATTAGGAACGGTATTAATAACTAGCCTACTGATTTAGCTCTTTCTAATGTGGTGCTGGAGCTTTGGAGTCTCTCCCCAGCTGATCATGACTTTAAATTATATTTTAGTCTGAGCATGTGTAGTTTTGGTGTCTTAGCTCTCATCGCTCAATGACCATATCAACCAATCAACCATCAACCAATAGGGTAATTTAACAGAAAACCTTGACCCCAGTGTTGTATGTAGCCTACCTGCACAACATTCAGGCCAATTCACCTGGAGCTAATGGGAAGGTCAACAAATCAAAATGTCGAGAGAAAAACATTTATTTCAAAGAGCTTGGGGTTGGGGCTTATCCCGTACGTACAATCATGGTCCAGGCTGTATGGCTTTATTGCGCAGAGATGGATATCAGAGGCAAAGTGTTTCAATCTCATTTTAGTGGAGAGACATGCTGAGGAGTCACCTGTCACCACCCCTGCTGATGTAAATATAGAAAGAGACTTTATTTTGTTTATAAGAGCCTGTGTAATTTAAAGGTGTATGTTTCTCTTTGTTTTCAGAGTTTTGTGTTGTTGTTCTTGTTTTTCCTCTTTTTCTTGAAAGACAATAAATTGGTTGTGTTAATTGTGTTATTTTATTTTTGTGTTTGTTTGAATCACAGTGCAAAGAGTGTTCGTAGATCAATGTGTAAGCTTTTCCTCTCCACTCTTTGAAGATGTTATTTTAAAAGGTACAGAGCGTAATAAAGGTGTATTTGGCACCATATAGTGGTCAAAGTTGGCATCATCTACCACTGCGGTAAAACCCATAGACATTATAAAGGATAGACGCCGCATTGGGCGTTGAGCGCGAGAAATGCGGGCGCCATCTTGGACCGGTCACACGTTCCACTCAGTGTAGTCTGTTTGGCAGGTGGAATGAACTGTCAGCGCATGTAATTAATCATATCTCATTAAATACCAAACTGATTTTCACGCGGTTTTCTTTGCTGCAAAGATCATACATGTAGCTAAGATATAGGGCACAAGTTTCGACGTGTTTTAATATTCATAGTGGGCTTAACAGTCATAGAAGATTCTGATATAATACAATAACCAGACGTCCGAGTCACACACTTCGTCCGGGAGGAGATTGAAACGGAGGATGTGTTTCTGCTTGGGGAACATATTGAGGAGACAGTTTGGCATCGACAACCACCATTCCGACTTGTTGTCATTGGTTGTGTCTGTCTTTCACAAATTAAGGCTGCACCACATTGCCAAACTCGCCTCGCTTGAATTTCTCTTCGGAGTAAAATGCGATTGTAAGGATGGTTAACTTTATTTTATGCATTTGAGTATTATTTTTTGCTGTTGTTTGATTTTCCCTTAATTTAATACTTTTGATTGCTGTGGTTTTGTATTGAATGTGTTTTTAAATGTACCGCGCTGCAAGGCACGCATTGATTTCCTGTCTGTGTCTGAGGAACAGTGTTGGGAACGTTACTTTAAAAAAGTAATTAGTTATAGTTACTCACTACTTGTTCCAAAAAGTAACTGAGTTAGTAACTGAATTATTTTATAATAGAAGTAACTACTTACCAGGGAAAGTAACTATTTGCGTTAGCCTACTGTAAAAAAAAAAGCTGCTATATGTCAACAAATTTGGATTTTTCTGAGCAGTTTTCACTAGTCAGTTGAAATGAGTAGAACAGACAGGTTGGCCTACTTGTAGGCTACATAACCTTCAATATGTATTGCACATCAACAGACAGCAAGAGGTTTATCCTGCACTTCAAGTATTTTGTTCTCAACTAAAGTATAGGAAACTGCTGAATGCACCGTGCTGATCTGCTATATCACTGATTCACTTCAGGGGTGTCGGCTAAATCACCACTTGAGGCCAAAAACGTCATACTATGAAGCATGAGGCGATGAGAGGAGGAGTAAGGATTTATCCTATGTTTATTTCCTTCTTTAACATGCACAGCAGCATACAGATCGGCTCGTGATGACACGCTAAACAGCTGTTGCAACCAGCGAATCGCGGCCGTTTAATTAGGCTACGTGCATAAATGATAATTTATAGAGATCGGGAAACTCCATGCACTTACTCACAAGGGCGATGCAAACAAACTCAGGGAGAGCACGTTTCAACCGTGGATTGATAGGTGGTTACTGCGGCAACGTGCACGCTCACACAACAGAGAGATAAAGAAAAAGAAACTTCACTAAACAGGCGCTCCGGCTGACTGACGTGACGGCGCTAACTGACAGTTATAATGTCATCCACACTGAATAAAACACATCCTCACTAGCAGTTTGTGCAGTATGGAGCTAGGGACGCGTTCGGATTACACAGTTTATTCAATCAATTAATAGTAACGAACCACATTTAACGTTCAGTAACGATAACGGCGTTGTAACGACGGAAAAAGTAATTAGTTAGATTACCCCGTTACTGAAAAAATAACGGCGTTACCTAACGTCGTTATTTCAAACGGCGTTATTCCCAACACTGCTGAGGAACCAACTCGAGACTAGACTGAACTTGGTATTCCCCCCCTAGTATAGAACATTGGACAACCAAGAAGACCTTGCTTTAAAAAAATCCCGTCCTCTTTTAAGAGGCAATTGCCTAACAAGCTTGTGTTTTAAATTAAAGAAATAAAACATATTTTTACATGAACACTCATGTTGTCCTTCTCTTTTAATGAGATATTATATACACTGGTTTTTATTGGCTATTTAATGCCTTCATGGGAAACATCCACCCTTCATATGTACCATGCTCGACTACTCCTCCTAAATTGCCCCGAGCTAACTCCAGTTTAGGAATAACTGCCTTTTCATGTAGTGCCCCTAATTCATGGAATGCTCTGCAGAGCAACTTAAAAATGACTGCTCTTCCTACTCTTGGTTTATTTGAATCTATGATTTCTGAATTTTACACATCTGACTGTAACTGTTTTAGCTGAATTCATTGTTCATTTAGTATTTTATTTTTGCTCTTGTTTTGTATTTTGTATAGGCCTACTTTATTTAAATTAATATATTTTATTCTATTTTATTTCTGTTCTCTGTTTATGTTTTCCCTGTGATTGTCTTTATTGTGTATGCTCGTCACTGTAAATGAATAAATATATTTATATATAGCCTAATCATATAGGCCTATTGTTAACTTATTAAAATAGCTGACTTTACTGCCCCTATCTGTTTCTGCTTCCCTTTTCGGGGGATGTTCCTCGTTCTGATCTCGGACGTCTGGTTACTTCTATCATATCAGAATATTCTATGACTGTTAAGTCCACTATGATTATTAAAACACGTCGAAACATGTGCCCTGTATCATAGCGACATGTATGATCTTTGCAGCAAAGAAAACCGCGTGAAAATCAGTTTGGTATTTAATGAGATTTGATTAATTACATGCGCAGGCAGTTCATTGCACCTGTCAAACAGACTGCACTGAGTGGAACGTGTGACCGGTCCAAGATGGCGCCCGCATTTCTCGTCAGCGCCAATAGGCAGAAGCGGCCAACGCGGCGTCTATCCATATATAATGTCTATGGTAAAACCAAGCAACCTCAGCGATTTTTACCAGCAGCCAATAAGGAAGTGACCACAACTGTAGTAACCCGGAAGTGCCACTGGGGGCTGTATGCAGAAGAGAGCCCGTTTCCATCGACTCCAATGTTATACTATCTATGGGTAAAACATACTTAGCCTATGCATATTTTTTATTCCATTGCTACCAAGTCTGTTTTGAACAAAAGACAATTCTCTTAACAAGCTGTACTACCTTAAACTTGTCAAACACAGCTGTAACCAATGACACTGATTAGGCTGCCTTCTGGAAACTTGTTGGGAAAAAAAATATTCTAAAATCTTATGTCAAAAGGTGAGTGTCTCAATAAGCTTTTGCAAAAATCTGATTGAAAAATGTATAAATGTTCATAAATATAATGGGGCAACAGTTATTGCCAAAGCACTGAACGCTGCTATTGAATAATGTCCAGGGTCATTCAATACGAGCCATTTGCAGATTTCTTTTTTTGGTCTTTTAGAGCCAGTCTTGCCATGAGACACGCAGCTCTGGAGCTGTCATATTATACTGCAGTAACTATGTGAAGGCTTTCCACAGTGACCAAGGGAGTAAATAAAGACATTTGAAGTATAAGGAATTGCATATAATAACATGAAAATAGTAAACATCTTATAGGTGGTACCATGTCAGCTCAAGCATTTAGCCCAAGGCTATTAGTGTATTGTGATATTGGTCATTTGTGATATTGGTAATTTGATGGACTTTTGAGAGTGGACAAACCAAACGCACACAGAGAGTATTCATTATTTGTACACATTTTAATGGAAATATTTACTGACAACTGTTAAATAATTATTCTTTCCACTCCTACAGAGGTATGAAGGATCACTGTACAGTAAGCTTTTCACAGTATTTCTTACAGTATTTACATCCTTCATCTCTGCTGGCCGCACACCATTTGACGCAACTTCTCCTTTAGCATCGGATGAGTACAATAACAAAATCACTTGCAAGCCACACGCTGAGTTCCTTTGCAAGCGCACAAAGCATTTTCAAAAAGGAAATATCAGCGTAAAAAGACAAACCAACAAATAATCAGTTATCTGTACAGTGCTGTCGTAAAATTTAGTTAGTACATTCACACCAAAAAAATAGTTAATCTCAAATGAACTGCAATGCAAACCTTATGAAGCTAACCATGTTGGTATGATTAGAACAAAACAAACAAAAGCAAATGTGAATGTTAGATTCCCTCAATAAATAAACCCTGTTTAAAACGGCCTTAAACCCAACATTAAGAAAGTGAAATCACTGACCGTTTGCATTGAACAGGAAACTCAAGACGGACTCTGTAGGACACTAGAGCGGTAGTCACAAGAGCATTTTGAAATGTATGTATTGGACTTTAATTAGCATTCGAATTCAACTACTTAGCCGAATGTCTACAATCACTTCATGTTAGGTTTATTTCATCATATCCAGTGTTGTTATGTAATGGAATTATGGTCAACAAAATTATCTTGGTGCCCAGTCACGTTAATAAGACTTTAATTATTCAGCGTTATCCTTCATTTTATTTTCCATTCTATGGTCTGAACAAAACATGTCAAACTTCTATTGTCAGTGCAGTAAACAGTGCAAAACCTTTATCTAATTTTTTGGTAGACAAAAGAAGTTACGTGAGACGCGTATAAATTGTTATCTGTCATAAGTCTCATTTTTCAACCTTAATATCATTCTCCTCTGGAAACTGAACACTAAAGTAACCTTTAGGTATATCTCACGTGTAGGTGAAGCATTTGTAGATGAAGTAAAAACTTCTTCTTACAGATTCTATAGAAAAAAGCCATTTAACATCATGAGAAATAACTCTTTGGGGGAAAGTAGCTGGACAAAGCGATCCTAACTCCACCTAAATAACCTAGTGAATAACTGGAGTTAAAATCCTTCTGTTGCCGTCCAGTGTTAAGTTTGTGTATTTAAAGAGAAAGATCCAGTGTGTATCAGTGTATGGTTATGAGAAAGAAGAATGGGCGAGGGTAAGGGTACTTGAATTGATTGGGAATGCAGTGTGTGAAGCATGTTGAAGCCTTTAAAAAAAACACACTGGTCTGAAGTACCTTACCAACACCAAGATTTTGGTGCCATACAACACAGTTGGTAAGGTGACCAATTGGCCAGACGGTTGCTAAAATAGGAGCACACTCCTGATTGACTGCAAGATTTTTTAGGACAAACTCAATTGTGTTATCATCAGACTAATAGGGTTTCATTTCAGAGAAAGCTACATTTTAACTAACTTTTCCCTTACCAAATCCCAAACTGTGTCCACTCTGGGCCAGTGTCTTCATGCACATGGATTGTCCATGCCCCTTTTTTTAATATCCCTACTAGGGTATTCAGATCACTAATGTCTGCACATCTTCTAAGAAGATAAGTCTACTACGAGTTCCCCTTAAATAAGGTCATGTCGCTTATATTCCAAAAAATGCACTACAAGTATGACCTTTTTCAAGACAATTTCACTGGTAGCTTTATGCTTCCAGATGTGCCCTCATGCCAGCACTCTTTCACTAAGTAACTCTTCAACCCATTTAGCATCACACAGCCCTACAATGATTTAGAATTCCCATTCCAAAAGGTTCTGATCATCATTTCCATGTATAACAACCACTGCCACATTTGAAATCTAAATCTGATCCAGCTGACAGCACCATCAGCATCAGTTAGTGTCCTTCTGCTTGCTCAGTAAATTATTTAGTCTGTCTGTTACATGAGAGCTGCAGTGGAGGACAAAGGTTAGAGCTCTGTGTCCTGAACAGTGTGTGTGTGAGAGAGGACATCTCTTTCATAAGACTATTTAAGTGAATGCAGGATTGAATGCAAAGCCGACTCAATTAAATGGGAATGAAGCTGAAAATGCTTGATTAAGGCTCTTAAACTATGAGTGGCCAGAATGAGAAAAAAATGTCCAAGTAAAGGCTATTATAAGACTAGCAGTGTATATTGCTCCACTGACTGTCACATGAGGATCAGTTAACTGGTCTTGTTTAGTATTGTGAAAAACTTTGTATGATTTATACTATTGAGTGGCTCTGGACAAGCCTTGTCAAGTCTGGAAATAAGTCAAGTAGAGCCAAATCATCCATTGATTATTTTTTTTTATATGTTTTAAAGAAAAAAAAGGGAATAATTTTTCATTGTTTGTACACAAAATACATCTAAAGAGGTCATTTGGGGCACTGGGAAGTCGTGATGACCATTTCACACTAATATTTAACATTTCATAGATTAAACGATTCATCCTAAAGAATAATCTGCAGTATACTCAATGATAAAAATAATTATTGGCTTCAGCTTCAGCCCTAGATTCAAGTGACATCACTGCAGCGTGGGTTTGGACACCACACCACACCACAAACTAGAAAAACATTGCACTGCCAACTAGGTGTAGAGTTTGAAAGACATGGGCAAAAAAAGGTCAGGGAAGGTCTAGGATCCAGTGTTTTTGATGTTGGACCAATAGGAGGGATCCAAAGAAATCTCAGCTTCTGTTGCTTCCTTTTGATTGTTAGTTCTTTAATCCATCCCCCCCCTTTAAAGTGAAATACCTTATAGCTGGAGTACAACGAGAGACATGATATGTACTGTACTACTAAACCCATTAAACGCAGAGTAAAAAACCTCATAAAACAAGATTTAAAAGACTACTCCATCGATTTAGTATTGCCCTCCTAAACACTGACAGACGCCTGATAAACACGTCCTTGTTAAAACACAATTGGGATTAGATATTTTTCCAAAATCATTCAGGCCTATTGCCTGAATTACCAGCGACAACACAACTCAACGCCATTGTTGGTGTTGGAGATACAGATGAGTGATGCTAGTTAATATGAGGAATGGATTACAGAGGTCTGGTAAGCTCATGTCTTTCTCAATGCACACCCTCAAAATTATTTTTATTTTCAAACTTGTCAACCAGCGCTGACCCAAAAGACATCACTTGAGGACATTAATCAAACCTTACGCAGCTCCCTCTGGAGATGCCAAAGGCTTTTGTACAACTTTTGTAGACACTATTTAGCTTTTTTACCTTTGTAGATACTCTGTCCGTGTTTTAGAAATGCAACATTTCTGGAGTTTCAGATGCCAACTTTTTGGCTCAAGATGTGTGATGTGAACGGGAATGGATTACAGTGCAGGGAATCACCAAGCTGGCGGAGGAGCTGGCGGAGGTGGGGGGGGTGGTGGTTCAGAGGTTGTAATTTTCCAAGAGGTCTGGAAAGTTCAAATGGAAAGTTTAATGGAGCGATACACTGTAACCATAAAAGTCAAGGAGGTGGAAAAACGGTTTGAGGAAAGAAACACACACACACACACACTTTAGGTCACCTGTGTAATACACATCTATCTCCCAATTCAGCACAAAGAAAATCATGAAGCATCCCAAACTTTCACTTAAGATGTTAAATATTCTACAAAATCGCCACATAAATAAATAACTGAACATGTTGCTAACTCTCTATCACTGATTGCTAAAACACAATAGTGATTCAACCTACAGCCAGTCCATACAAAGCTTTTCCATTTGCTCTTACACACACACACACACACACACACACACACACACACACAGGGTCTGGTCGGTCCTTCCAGGGGAAAGACCACTGGCACACAGAAATAGTTGCTTTACATTTCTAGCAATTTGTCTGGAATTACAAGCAGAGAGAAGTGACAAAAGCTCAACCTGCAGCAACTAAAATAATGCAAAGAAAGACGACATGATACCGCTGTAGTGTTGGATGCGCATGTGGAGTGCAGATGTACCGTAGCTACTAGGGCTATTGAAGTATTGGTAAGGACTTCACGATACGATACGCATCACGATACATGGCCACGATATGATATATCACGCAAGATACATTGCGAAACGATGACAATTGCGACATATGTATTTTACATAATTCACTGAAAATGTAAAAACAGATCTGAAATACAAGTTGCTGTGTACGATCTGGGAGGTCTTAATACATCCGATTGCATTGTATTGATGATTTAGCAGAAATTGAGTCAAAACTATTGCATTTTACTATTTAATAACCTTTTTCTACAAAATAATGGTTTTAGGAGCCAACGATACGATAGATATCACGATAATAAATATCACGGTATATTGCGGTATCGATTGTATAGCACATCCCTAGTAGCTACGAGCACTTAGAGTTAAAGTTGGTGGAAAGAGAGGAAAGGGTTGCACAAATCTGAGGTGAAATGATTAATAAAGCCATGGCATTGAGCAATAAATACAGCGCACAGAGGATATAGATCAATGTCAGCGTTCAACCTCCTCATCAGTCTTGTCTCTCTTTTGACCTTCATTACAAGCGTTGTGGCGCCAGTGGGACAGACATTAGAGCAGTTCTGGGATCTGTACCCTAAACCCACACCGCTGTGCTCACAACGCCGTGTCCAGCTGCCTTAAGAGGGAAAGCACTAGGGATGGGGCCGATCCGATCCAGTATCGGTATCGGGTCCGATATGGGCGAAATCTACGGATCGTATATCGGACTGACAGCTCCGATATAAAATCCGATAAAAAAAATAAAAAAATTAATTTATTTATTTTTATTTATTTATTTTTTTAACTATGAAAGAGCGAAAGCCCCGCGCGAGCAGATGCCGACGTTCGGTGGAGGGAGATATGATTTGAATACTCGTTCTAAAAAAACACACCAAAGTCTGAGTTTCTTACTTTTTCCCGTGGAAGCGAACAGAGCTGTTGTTCCGTTCCAAATCAGCTGTGCCATCGTAGTTTAAACGAGTTTATTAATCCATCCTGGAACATGCATTTTCGGGGATTTATTAATCCATACAAAAGATCCAATATTGATAGTCTTTTGTATCCATGTTATATCCATGTATATCCATTATTGACAGCGTATTCCTATGATGCAAGGCAGTCACTGTTAATTGGCAATAGCAGCACTGCATAGGGAATTTAAACAAACAGCTAAGCTAAGCTAACGTTAGCATTTCGCCGAGCACTGCTTTCCCTTCCGAGATCACGCTAATGTTGTGGTATAAAGTTAAGGGAAACACATATGCTGATATTCTTCCTCCCTCTCTGTATTCCTACTGCGCTTGGTGCCGCTTTTAGTTTGCCTCGCTCTGACAATGTCACGTAGCCAACAGCTGGTCTATCACCGATTGCTCTTTGAAAGGACGGTGGCCAACTAGGTCAAAGTTCAAATAATTTTATAATTTACTTTAAATGAGCATTACATTTATATTTTAACAATTGTTGTATATATAACGTGTATATCTGAGTAGTAATATTTGCTGACAACATATATTGCAGTTTAAGCTGCTTGTGCAAAAAAAAAACATAAAATATATATATAAAAAAATATATATATTTGGAATACTGAATTGAGCTTCGAATACAAACTTAACAAACAAGTTTTTCAATATTCAAATTATTCGGCCTGGCCCTAATGCATTCGTGTATATTTCTTGCTCAGAATTGCTTAAGCCTTCCTAGCCTTACACATAAAGTCACCACAAACAAAGAAATGTAGAATAATTATGATATCATATCGGACAGTATCGGTATCGGCCGATATCCAAAACCCAGATATCGGAATCGGATCGGAACTAAAAATAGTGGATCGGTGCATCCCTAGAAAGCACGATGTGGGTATCATCAAGATTCATTAAGAAATCAAACATACACGAGCAGACACTCACACACATACACACAGAACTCATGGAAGTGTTATAATTCTTGAGCTACAGTCGTGACAGCCGCGGGGCTAAGTTAGAGGAATGAAAGAGTAAATGCGCATGTTGCAGAAAAGGATGCCAGCAGTGGTCCAATCAACAGCTGGCTCGGAGAGAAGAGTACCCGCCCTACAGGCAGTCCCACAATAACACCCGTGTCTCATTCTGGGATCTGCATGGCCATCACTGCAGGTTTGGTCTTGAAATATTGGTTGAAACGTAGCACAGCGTACCTGCAAGAAAGAAAAGCAGAGAGACCATGATGACACAAAGAGGAATCCAGCCTTCAAGTCAAACTTAAAAGGTCACATATTTTGCAAAATGGCTAAATAAATCAACATTTATTTGGGTCCCCAGTGCTTAAAGAAACTCCCTAAGTATGAGATAGGTCAACCCTTTCTAATTTTTCAGGACAGGATCTAAAATGGAGCATTTCAGACAGAGGCTGAAAATAGGAGATTAAGCAATGGCACTCTGAGAAATACAAAGGTTATTTTGGTAGAATAAACCCAAAATACAATTTTGAACCTGAAAATGAGCATTAATGTGACCTTCAAATTTTAATTTTTCTCACTTTTTGTCTAAGGGAATATCAACTATAATTTCCGGTACTGAAAAATATGCTCAATAGTTGTAACTATTGAACATATTCTTCAGTTTTTCGAAACAGGGTAGAACATGTAAACCCTACAAATGTTGTTACAAGGCACATTTTTCCCTTTTGACCCATTTCATCTTTGTCTCTATATTAGTTACAACATTTAGAAAGACACCATTGTGCTGTTTAGTTGGTATTTAAAAAGGCAAAGTGGAAGCTGATTCTTACTAAACATAAACATTTACATCTATATTATTTCACCACTTGCTGAGTCATCTGAAGCTCTTGCAATACGTGCTTTGTGCCAAACTCTACAAAAGCAAGTGTTGAGCTAGCATTAGCGCTAGTAGCTGATGGCAAATGTCCAAAATGTTTAAACTAGCAGCAACAGGCAGACCTGAAATTTCAGCGCTGTGATTCCAATCAGGACATGGAGTAACCAAGCTACTCACTCACAAAAAGGAGAGCTCACGTGATAGACGGGGAAAAGCAACAGCTGCTTAAGTGCCTGTGTAACTAGCACCTGTGTAGCTGTTGAATTTAAACTGATATTAAAAACTGTTTGTAGTTGTAAATATTGCGTCATTAGAGTAATGACATCGTCAGTCAGCCCCTAAAATTGGCGGCCCCCGGATAACATTATTATAGGAGAATCTAATATGGCAGATATAGAGTTGAAACTCTATGGGGGATTAGTGGAGGTGAAATATTTTGTGAATACTTTTGCCTCGTTTCCACAGAGCAGTGCGGGTCTGGTCGGCACGAGCATGGTAACGCTAGATCTGCGTTTCCACTGCCAAGAGCACCATTACTTATTAGGCGGTAGGTATGTCCATGGTTAATCGGTTAACCGTTAAGAAGATCTTTAACCGGTTAATACTAAAGGTTAAACGGTTAAAAAAAATTAAATCATCTTAATTTCTCTGAAATCCGGACTCTTATTTTGATATCGCTAAACCGGATGTAAGAATGCCAACTGTCGGTAAAGAATGAAAAGAGTTGTGTAAGCTACTCTCAACTTTATAGTAGGTCCATGGTACGCTCCCAGAAAGCGTACCACAACTTATGGTCACAACACTCCCCTGCCATGTGTTTGTATAATTGAATTAACAGCGTGGGCTACCGCTAGCTTAACATAGCGCTAGCATTAGCCCTCTTTGAGGTGGATGCTGTCCTGCATCTATCATCGTCTCAGTGAGTGTGTGAGGGAGTGACAGACAGGCAGTGAGTGCCCGCCCCCTACAGAGAGGTCTGCCATGCTTGTGTGCGAGGATCAATAGCGAAAATCTGTCATAAACAAAAGGCAAGGCAAGGGCAAGGCAAGTTTATTTATATAGCACAATTCAGACACAAGGCCACTCAAAGTGCTTTCCAGGGGCAAGATTAGAATACATAAAACACATTATAAAACATTTAAAAGCGAATAAAAGAAGCAAAAAAAAAAAAAAAAATGAAAACTCGATAAAAGCAAATAAAAGAAGCAAATAAAATGAAAATTGCAGGTTAAAATGGAAACAAAAATGTCTTCAGACTCGATTTAAAAGAACTGAGAGTTGCAGCAGACCTCAAGTTCTCTCGGAGTTTGTTCCAGAGATTTGGTGCATAATAACTAAAAGCTGCTTCTCCTTGTTTAGTCCTAACTCTAAGGACTGTAAGTAGACCTGTCCCAGACGACCTAAGGGCTCTGGACGGTTCATAACGTATCAGCATATCAGTAATGTATTTTGGCCCTAAACCATTTAGTGCTTTATAAACCAACATCAGTATTTTGAAATCAATTCTTTGAGTGACTGGAAGCCAGTGTAAAGACCTCAGAACTGGGGTAATGTGATCTACTTTTTTGGTCCTAGTGAGGACTCGGGCAGCAGCGGTCTGAATTAGCTGAAGCTGTCTGATAGATTTTTTTGGAAGGCCAGCAAGGACACTGTTACAGTAGTCAAGTCTACTAAAGATAAATGCATGGACAAGTTTTTCTAAATCTAGCTGAGACATAAGCCCTTTAATTCTTGATATGTTTTTTAGGTGGTAGTAGGCTGATTTATTAATTGATTTTATGTGTTTCTTGAAATTCAAGTCGGAGTCTATAACAACACCAAGATTTCTGGCTTGGGGTGTGGTTTCTAACATAATGGATGTAAGTTGTGCGCTGACTTTTAATTGTTCATCTTTGGCACCAAAGACAATTACTTCAGTTTTATCGTTGTTTAGTTGAAGGAAAAAGCATAAAGTACCGTTATGCTGTACTGATAACGTCGGAGCTTATCAATACTACGGTCTTTCAAAACGTTGCCCCGTGCTCAGCACTACTTAGCACCGGGTTTCGGTAGGCTACTCATCCCCTAAGCCTGTGTGTAAATGTCCTTTTTCAGTCACTTATTTCACTTTCTGCTCCTAGATTCGCATACTAGACCTCTTCTCACAACAGACAAGATGCCGTGTGAATGTCAA
Organism: Hyperoplus lanceolatus; assembly: GCA_026929865.2. Taxonomy (NCBI): domain Eukaryota; kingdom Metazoa; phylum Chordata; class Actinopteri; order Uranoscopiformes; family Ammodytidae; genus Hyperoplus; species Hyperoplus lanceolatus. The sequence goes on from CM049396.1 coordinate 22,274,684, forward strand.
AATGGTATGTTGAATTAATATGCAGGTCCTTGGAACAAAAAAAGGTTGGGAGCCCTGCTATAATGTTTCATGTATTTCACTGTAAATAGGCTATATTAAATCTTAACGGTTAACCGGTTAATAACCGTTAATTCTTGTGGTTAACCGGTTAAAGAAAAAATTCTAAACGGCCATCCCTAGTAGGCGGGGTTTATGCCGGACGGCGATAACTGTGGTCAGAGCCGTTGCATGGCTCTCATACAGACAGGATTCTATCGACAAATCAACAGACTGCAGTGTGTAGCTCCACCCTTTAGGGACCGTTTGGGATGGCTTGGTACCACAAGGAAAGCGTCCTAAAAACGGGTGCGGCGCGACTTGCTTATTTTGGCACCTTTCCAACTTAGTGGAGTCAGTGGAAATGCAAATAAATGCATGCTGAGCCACACCGAACTGGACCGAGCCGCTCCGTGGAAACAAGACTTTTGTGTGCACTCATGCAGAGACTAAGCTAACATTAAGGAAGCAGTGCACCAAACTATATCTCCACTCTATTTTCTTATTCATTAACAAACAAATATTTTAGTTTAAGTTGAATTCTGATATGTCCCTTTTTTTGCAGCAGTAAACCTGTGAGCAGACTCTTTTCACAGTCAAACAATGCAAAGTAGGGGAGATGTTCTGCTATCAATGCATTTCTGTCAGTGCGGCAGGAGCGATTGGGTTGCCATCCAGGAACCTCCTAAGGTCTATTTCCTCTGGTGTATGTTACAGGCATGTGGGCAGGATGTGTTGAGTGCTATGAATGCTCAAACACTATTGATACATTTTATAATGCTGTTTACCTTCATTGACAGATTCTTTTCAGACACACAGTCTAGCCAATCATTTAGGTAATATCCTACACGAGGGGGGGTTACCACACGCAGCTCCAAATCTTTCACACACACTCACACTGCGACTCACCCAAGGAAGTCAAAGTCGATGGACGAGTATTTGGCCTGGATGAGTGCCCAGAAGCCCCAAAAGAAGTGGGAAGCCTTGAGGGAGACAAATCCGGCATTAGATAAAGTACAGTAATGAGAGACACAGTGGGTGTAAATGTCTGTGTGTGTATTCCTCCTCACCAGAGCAAACTTGTTGACCTGTACGTAGAGCGTCTCCAGCTCTTGCGGGCTGATCTCCTCTGTTTTCATGGTGAAGAGCTTGTATGCCTGCAGGTACACCCGGAGCCACTCCATCTGCATTTCCCGACTCGGCAACAGACCATAGTCCAGCTCCGCCATTCCTGATCAAACACAGTTGTATTAGAAGCCACACTGACTAGATATAACATTATCCATAACAAATCAGACTGTAGATCAACAAACCTGCAAACTCATTGAAGTGGTTGCCAATGTCGAAGGCCTGGTAGTTGTAGCTTGAGTATTCATAGTCTATGAACCGAACAAGACCTGACAAGAGGACAACAACATTTAAAAAAGTACAATGGATTGTGTAATACAAAAATTTAATACAAGGTTTGCGCATATACCTTTAAGAACGATGAGACCTCTGCCCGTGTTGGATGATGTCATCGTCTTTAAGACACATGACCAATGAAATGCAACATGAATCGATGCAATACACGTGTGAAAGGCAATTTATTATTTTATTGTCGGAATTATTTTTTCTTTTTGTTGTGTATTGACTTCTTTTAAATGTTAATGGACAAAGGCAATGATTTACAGATTGTGACGAAGGTCACAGATCCATCGATCGGCGATAGATGATACCATCGGCCAAACCATAGTTAAAGGACTATCTTCAGGTTTTGGACCTTTTTTGGACTTTTTACCAAAATTCCAGAAATGATTGACAGATGAATGGAAAAAAAAACATTTGGTTGCATCCTACTACTAGTCTGAAAATATGTAACCCATCTCATGCATCAGTCTCACGTTTGGTGTTTTAGCTCGTCAATCAGTCTTTGGATGGCAGCAGTGTGGGGGACTGATGACAATCAGGCAATGCACCATGTTATATCCAGGTAGCTACCTTCTTTGGTGTTGTGGATGATGTTCTTGCAGAGCAGGTCATTGTGGCAGAGCACAACAGGAGAGCCCAGCTTGGAGAGATGTTCCTTCATCCACACCATCTCCTGCTCCAGCACCGCCTTGCTGGGAACCTCCTGCTGGATTCTGCTCAGGGAGAGAAGGAGAAAGGTCAGCTTTTCACACACACACACACACACACACACACACACACACACACACACACACACACACACACACACACACACACACACACACACACACACACACACACACACACACACACACACACACACACACACACACACACACACACACACACACACACACACACACACACACACACTTCACTTTAAGTGAACCAACCACACTGAGTATCTGCAAAGCAAGACACTAGCCTGAAAGAATATGGTAAATTAAAGTGTCAGGAATAGTTTTTTTTACTAGTTGTAATAATTTACCAATGACCATACAAAAAAACTCTTCCTTGTTATGTGACCAGCACAAAGGGAGAGCATACAGTATACAGTATATGAAGTGAAAACAACTACGGCCACATGCACAGATAACACACAGGCTCAGTGGGGCTCCAGCCTGCTGGGAGGACAGTTCTAGAGAGAGAAGCTCTCAGTGTAAACTCATGGTGCTGCAGAGCATTAGTCACTATGGCTACAGTACAACAATACAATCTCTCATTATAAAGATTTGATTTGTTTTATTGTATCACTATAATGCAAATCCTAAGCTTTAAATGGCATTCATAGATTTCCTTCTGTTGTAATATTTGCTCTTTAACATTTATATGAAACAGGAATAGCAAACATTCATTCATCCAACCTGTGCTTGGCCACGGTAATATGAAGCACATTGACAACATCAGATCATGGTATGTGTCAGCTTTAAAGTAGTATGATTGGCTCGTAGAGAAAGGGTTAAGTCGCTTAGTTAGTGTCTCAGCCAACCAGAGACCCCTGTGCTAAGTGTAATGGGTTTATGGGGCTTAATCCCCCTTCAGCAGGAGATGAAACACACACACACACTGCATATTTCTACCTAGATCTCTGCCTCTCCTTTACTTGGGATATCTCCTAGACTACTAAATCTCAACTGTTGCCTTGAGACTTGGTCATGAGACGACTCGAGTCAAAGTTTGAATGAATTGCGACTTGAGAAAACAATGAATTAATTTAATAACTCAAAACTTGACTTGAAGCATGATGGCTCAGATGCATAGGTGTAGATTTATGGGGGTGATGCAGGGGATATGTCCCCCTCAATCTTTGGAAGAGGTAATTTTGTCCTCCTCAAGAAAATATGGAAGACAACCACATTCTCCCCAAGAGAGCTAAAAATAACAGTTCAGGGGGTGGGAAGATTTATATATCCCTCTTAATTTTGAATATGTTTTTCCCAATGATTTCAGACACCCCTATAGTGGGCCGTCCCATCTTAAACTTGCCTAGCTCCGGTCGGCTCTGTGTCTCGTTGCAGTCGCTTATCACTAGTCTGCGCCAGGCAGCGTAGTAATGCAAGTTGCTAGTGTGATTGTTAAACCCTAAGTGTCTAAGGATGAAAGCTAACATTATCTGGTTTCTAACCTTTGTCTTAAGTTACAGTTTGGCTAACATTATCTAGCAGCTGATAGTGCAGCCTTTTCATTTCCAATGTTGGCTAGGCATTTCATTCCAATGTAAACTGTCATTATAGTAACTAGGGCTAGGTATCGTCAAGGACTTCGCGATACGATACGTATCACGATACACTGGTCACAATACGATATATTGCGTATCTTGATACATCACGATATATTTTGCGATATTCCATAAACAAGTTGCCTTGTCAAACATAACAGCACAATATATTGATAATTGCACAGACAAATTAAGTCAAAACTATTTCATTCACAACTTCCTTTACTATTTTCTTCCTTTTTTTTGGTTTTGGCAAATGATCAAACACTGCTGCAGCTGCTTAACATCAAAATAACAAATCCAATTCACTCTTGTACTAACTGTACAGGACACAATGAAAATGAAAACACATCAGTGTGCTTTTGTGACACAGTGAATCTTAAGTGTTCTTATAAACAAAACTGATTTAACTTCAATAGTCAGTATCCTATAGGCTCAGGCCTTACAGCAGACATGGGTTTGAATCTGACCCGTGGTTGTTCTCTGCATTTCATTCCCTCTCTGCCCCATTTCATATCTGTATCTCTGCACTGTCAATAAAGCCTTGAAAAGCAAAAAATAAATAAATAAATAAAATAAAAATCATAAAATTAATTTAAAAAAAATCGATTTTTGGTTATAAAAATCGATACTGATAACGCGAAACTTAGTATCGCGATATATCGATTTTTTGACACAGCCCTAATAGTAACGCTGGTGCTTAGGGTTGTGCCAATGGGCAATGGATAAGTCCATCGGCGATAGATGGCACGATCAGCAACAGTTTTTATTCAGCCAATGTCATTGGGAGTTTTCCTTTTTTTTCAGGACGACGCTGTCGAGTGTGCAGTGGAGAGAGATAAAGACAGACAGAGACAGAGAGAGCGAGAGATAATTTTGCTTTTTGATTATTAAGTGATCAACTGACTTTAGACTGACTCCCGCTGTCGGCTCAAGCCGATCCGACCAGCTGTTTGACATGGAGATGAAACCAAAGTGAAAGTTAAGATGGAGCAGTTCAGATCTGTAAGCATTTGCCACAAGGGCTGATGATAGCTAACACTAGACAGCTACAATATGTTCACTCACAACTTAAGTTGTTCTATGGCTGGTGGTCATAATTCCTCTATCCTCTCTACTGAAATCATTCCAGTTCAAACTGGAATTGGATTCAATTCTTTGAAAAAGGCCCAGATGACATCTGGGTTTTATGTACAATGTGCTTCAGACCATAGAGAACCAGGACACTCTAGCTGTCTGTGTAACCAAGGAAGAGACTGAAGCCACCTGATACACTGAGCTGAGCAAACATCTGCTGGCCTGCTACATGCCTCAGACTCCCTAATCCACACTGGCTATTATTGTTACACTTATCAGAACAAAGACATCAGCTGGGATCAGGCAGCTGGCCAGCTTATGAAATAGTCTTCTTTTTCTCTGCTCCAAAGGTCCAGTGCCAAGACGCAAACAGAACCACCTTCAGGTCCAACTTTAGGAAACTGTTTTCTCCTTGTCATATTCATTAGGTGATGCTACAGGCTTATGTATGTGTCAACCAAGGAGGCAAACACTGTTTGGATAGGTGCAGTTATAAACTCTCAGGTTTTATAGTGTCTTTGCCAAGAAGGCTCTCCGATTAATATATCACATCAACTGTTGTTGTCCTCTGTGCTTTCATAATGGACAACCTTATTTTAACAAGACTTATTTTAATAGATTTGCCTGCTACAGCTGATGGAGAGTTGTATTTTATGCTTGGCCATAACTACTTAAAACTGCATTAACTATTAATTAATACTTAATATTTTCACCACCTTTCATCATCAGATATTTCAGTCAAGAACAGAGTGGTGGATGGACTGACCGACAGTACTAACTGTATAGCAACAGTGCTATCACTAGGGGGGCACTCGTGGCGTAGTGGTAAGAGCACCGTCATTGCAGCAGATACAGATTTGAATCCGGCCCGGGTCGTTTTCTGCATGTCATTCCCCTCTCTGCCCTATTTTATCTATGTCTCTCCAAACGGTCTAATAATAGCAAAAAATGCCAGAAAATAATGTTTAAAAAAAAAACGCTGGGTCCTCTCATATAATATAAGGGTCAGGGCAGATTGCCATTGTCCTCGTAACTTACAGGCAAATCAGACTATGTTTGATGAACTTTTAAATCATAGTGTGTGAGTGTGTGTGTGTGTGTGTGTGTGTGTGTGTGTGTGTGTGTGTGTGTGTGTGTGTGTGTGTGTGTGTGTGTGTGTGTGTGTGTGTGTGTGCGCGGCGCTATAAACCAGTGGGGAGCATCTGAAGCGGCCAAGTCCCACCTGCTGTTGGAAGCTTGGTCGGTGAACTCTGTGGCCACGAGGGAGAAGTACTTCCTCATCTTGATCCAGAGGTTGGGTTTGGGGATGCAGCCGTTGTGTGCATGGATGGCATGGATACGGGCCATCTCCCTGGCTATCAGTCTGAGGGGACACAAAGACACACACATACACAAAGCTTCAGAAGGTTTGCATTGGTAGAGAATGTTCTTCCTTTGGGTTATTAATACACTTCTGTGTTTATCAATGTCACAGACAATAGTTCAGCTTTGTCTCCTGTTAGAAGACACTGAGGTCAGCTGTACAGATAGTCTCGACAGACACCAAGGTCAAACTCATACTACTTCAGCTCAGACCCAAAACATTGATATGCCCGGTGTCCCTTTAAGATTGCAGATAGTGTGTGTGAGGACAGACAACATGATTTAGGTAACCGTAGATACTAGTTTCTGAATCAGAAATGCAGTTTATGATTAAGTATCCAATAGAATGTTCACATATGCTTATAATGACCTGATTTGAATATGCAGTAATGTCGATATGTTGTACTTGCACAAAGTTAAAACACTGATCCCAGGAAGTGACAGTCAGAATTGTGACTGTGTTTCACTTGTGCTGCTTTCATGTGCTCCTCGGCCGAACTTCAATAAATATTTCTGCTTAATCCCTAGTCTACACTGAAAACGTCTCGCAAAATGTACGTGTGCACTAGGGCTGGGTATCGTCAAGGACTTCGCGAAGGACTTTACGATACGTATCACGATACACTGGTCACGATACAATATATCACGATATATTGCGTATCTTGATATATCACGATATATTGCGATATTCCATAAACAAGTTGCCTTGTCAAACATAACAGCACAATATATTGATAATTGCACAGACAAATTAAGTCAAAACTATTTCATTCGCAACTTCCTTTACTATTTTCTTCCTTTTTTTTGGTTTGACAAATGATCAAACACTGCTACAGCTGCTTAACATCAAAATAACAAATCCAATTCACTCTTGTACTAACTGTACAGGACACAATGAAAATGAAAACACATCAGTTTGCTTTTGTGACACAGTGAATCTTAAAGCCACTACGAGTAACATGACACGTTGGCGTCCCCTTTGGACAAAAGCGGTAGTATTTTTACGACGCCCGCTGTCGCAAAGCGCGTGCCAGGCGCGTGAGTGTGAACTGAGAAGGGAGCAATATATTGCATGTCCGTGTGTTGAAAGTGTGAGGACTCTTTTCGGCTCTGTGAGAGTGGTTTTGACACTGCATCAACTAATGGCAGTCACTGCCACACACACCTGATTGCAATGAGTTGAGCAGTGTCACCTAACTACTCTCTCTCACGGAGCTGAAAGATTACGTGTCCGACCGTGTCCGACTCCTCACAGAAAGCGAATAAACGATAGACGGCAGTTAGTATGGATCACGATGAGGTAATGTGTTTATGTTGTTGTAAATAATTACTATTTCAGATAATGGTTATCTGATGATGGAGAAGCAAAGCAAACTTTGTGTTAGTACCAACCGCTCATTCATTTAGGAGTAAACACTGCAGTCTAGTTTCGCTCTCGTGAAATTGTATACACGTTGCTTGGCAACGCCCTCGTCCCCCGTAGCCTATATCACTCTCCCTTTTAGCTTTTCTTCATTGCATTCTCTTTTTTTTCTTTGATGGTTCAGCCCCGTTATCAGTCATTATGACGACAAATAACTGTCTCAAACAAGGCTCCCGCTCCCCTTCCCTCACCTGGAGGGATAGGCTTCTCAATTCACGTTGCTGCGCCACACTGAAATCTGCGACCAATGCGGATATGTGACCATAGAGCTTGCACGAGCGAACCGAAAATCGGACTGGGTGTGCGACCAGACCAAAAGGAGTAATAACAACTATTTAAAAACGTCTTTCTTTGCACTGATGGTCTCGTTTGCTGTTAAAGGTAATTTATGATTATGAGAGGAAACATGAGGCTGTTTAAAAGATATTTAAATGTTACTCATAGCCGCTTTAAGTGTTCTTATAAACAAAACTGATTTAACTTCAATAGTCAGTATCCTAGAGGCTCAGGCCTGACAGCAGACATGGGTTTGAATCTGACCTATGGTTGTTCTCTGCATTTCATTCCCTCTCTGCCCCATTTTATATCTGTATCTCTGCACTGTCAAAAAAAAAATCATAAAATTAATAAAAAAAATATCGATATTTTGTTATAAAATCGATACTGATATCGCGAAACTAAGTATCACGATATATCGATATTTCGATTTTTTTGGCACAGCCCTAGTGTGCACGTGAACGCACCACTGAAGCGCCTGCCTTTGAAATAATGAGGTTGCAAAAAGTAGATACAAATATTTATTCAGTGCCTTTTTATTGTTCACCTACCTCCCGTTTATGCGCGTATATTCGAAAGGCCTGGTTTAGGCCAATTCCAACAAGTGTTCTCTAGTAATAACAACATGATAGGAAGAACTCAGTTGTGTGGAGTTGGCCTTTGTTGGCGGGTTTGTTTTTGTGGTCTGTCAGCCAAATGTCATTTGCATGCGACTCACGTGTGTTTTCTTTATTTGCCTCTTTTCTCTGCAGCTGTTCTGCATTGTAAAATATTTTGTGTGTGTATGTAGAGTTAACCTTGTCACAATCTTTCTAATTCCACCATCTTTGAGCAAAATCAGTCAAAACTCTGAGCTGTGGGATTATACTTAACTGCTAGATTCATGTGCTCTGCTGCGGTTTGTATTTGTATATGTTCAATCCCTAATACTGGCTGTCTTTTGTTTTTAGAGCAGGGGTGGCCACTGTTTTTCAGCTTGTGAGCTACTTTTAAAATGACCAAGTCAAAGTGAGCTACCACCTACTATAAGGGGTCAAAAGTCACGGTTCGGTACGTACCTTGGTTTTTAAGTCACGGTTCTGTTCTGTATGGTACAGTTCTCAGTTAAGAGGAAAAATGTGTGCAGAATTGAATTTTCACTGAGGGCCACATACAGAAAAATCTACGAAGGGCCAGGCCACTCTGCAAAAATAACACATTTATCAGGACATAGCTGCTCTGATGTTTAGTTTCATAGTGTCTTCGTAAATTGTAATCCTTCTTCACGGCAACACTTTACTTGCACATTAAACAGATACACCCCCCCTCTTGTTAAATGCCATTGATACACCCAGTGTTTTCTGCTTTTGCGTCCAATGTCCAGCTGGGTGAAAATAGTAGCCAGCCGAGAACCCGCCCCTCTAAGGGGGGTCCGGGGGTGCCCGGACCCCCCGGGAGATTTTTTAAAGTTTTTAAAGTGAAATGCATGAATCTGGTGCACTTTGAGAGGAAAATTAAGAGGCTAAAGCTGAAGAATTGTATATGAAAAAAATGGAGACACTGTGTCAGATGAATTAGAAGCTATTGGAGAAGGACACATGGATTTTCCATAATAATATTATTTAAAATAAAATATTATGCAGGGTCTTCTGGGATGGGCTTGGTGCTCTTTTTCTTTTATGGGACATATTTCTCTGTAATATAATGAGTGCATTTAAATTATTTAAAAATTAAAAGGGCCATATTACATCATATTTTTAAAATGTGCCACGGGCCAATCAATCAGTTTTGACACCTCTGCACTAGTGGGTTAACTAAGAAATGCAAAAAAGTTTAGTAGTTTGGACACCCCTGCACTAGAATATGTGGTGGTCTGTTTGTGTGAACAGTCTTCCTCTCTCTGGCTGTATTTTACATAGTAGAATTTGTCACAGTGCAGAAGCCTCTCCACTTCCTTGACTTGGATTAGCTTTGGTTAGCTCACTGTCAAATTAGAAGGTGGTGTCCTCTCTCCCTCCACCGAACGTCGGTGCATGCTCGCACGGCTCTTTCGCTCTTTCATAGTAAAAAAAATTAAAAATTAAATTAAATATTTATTTTTTATTTTTTTAAGAATGCCACGCGATCGACCCACACTACCCTTGCGATCGACCGGTCGATCGCGATCGATCTAGTGGCCACCCCGGTTTTAGAGCATGTGTCTTTGTTTGACTGTAACGAAAACAACTTAAAATAAAGTAAACAAAGCAACTTGAGCTGTGTCATGACTCCAGCATATTATGTCCTGACCTGAGTAAAGTAGGATCCCTGACATCCTGCGTCCCAAGAGCATCGCCCTGCATGAACTCATAGCAGATGCCATTTTGAAAGGAGCAGTAGAGACGAGGAGCACAGCCATTAGCATGTAGCACCTGAAGGAGACACACAACACACAAGAATAAGATGGGAGAAGCTTTTCTGAAGCACATACTGGCCAATTGACAGGAACCATTAGATCTCCCCACCTATTTTGGTTTGACACTACCTGAAAGCTTTTGAGCTCATTGTCTCGGTCCACAAACAGCTCTGTCTTGTTCCCGTATACCCGGACCAGGACCACATCTTCTGGACTGTCCTCCACGTAGCAGCCCACTAGCTTGTTGGTGGTTCCATCGGTGAAGAGCTGTAAGATTAAAAGAAAAGATAGAATATAACCCATTAGAGAAACATAGGAATATTCCAAACCTCTGACTGTACCAGACTGCTAGTATAAGGCCAATGACAGATCAATCAACAGAGTATTTCTCTATCAGTTAAAGCAGAGAGGCCCGAGTATCTCTGAAAAATATATAAAAGGCAGACCCAGGATGTGTTTGCCGGGCCTTAGTCATCATTAGACTAAAATATTTCTTAGTTTTAGTCACATTTTAGTAATTTGTATTCTTCATAGCTTTAGTTGATAAAAAATAAATTAAATTTGTCAAGTCTTGGTCAAAAGGTTTATCTATCTGGGCGCTCCGGTGGCACGGTGGGTAGAGTGCGTACCACATAGGCTCAATTCATGCTCACGGGTTCAATCCGACCCGGGGTCCTTTATTGCACGTCATCCCACTCTCTCTCTCTCTCGATTTCCACTCTTTGACTATACTGTATACTTCACACTGTCAAATAAAGGTTAAAACCCAGAAAAATATCATTAAGAAAAAGTGTATCTATCTCTTATAAGGGATAGGTTATTGAATCCACTTCATCAGCATCTAATATAAAATTATTTTCTAAGAAAAAATAGGCTTATTTAACTCATAGGCTATATTCATAGTCATTGTAGCAAATAGATAAATAATAACCATCCTTTGTTTGGTTGGTACAATATGTTCATCACATAAAATGAAATGTCCTCCAGTAAAATAGCAAGAAATATAAATTTAGTGGGCTACTCATTCAATTTATTCTTTATTTTTTCTGTTCCTGGTTGAAGCCTTGTTTATTACACGGCACTGTAGCCTTCGATGTGCACAGCATTCTACGTTCTGATGTGGATAATTCAGTGTCACTATGGGTAACAGACTGTTATGTTGTTCTGATCGATCACTTCCTGTCATATCAATCCGCTGAAAGTCGTCTACAACAGTTACATAGGCCTACTAACTCCTTCAAAAACCAATGGAATACTTTTTCAACATGACTTTGAATGAATGCATAGAGCAAGGAACTTTCGAGTCATGGTTAATGCCTGAAAACACTCCTATACGTGAGTAGCTGACGTTCTTTATTTCTCCAGAGCGACCCGTTTGCTATACGTTATCCCTTACATAATAACATGGCTATGTCTGATTGACGAGTGCCTGTTTTTGTGTAATATGTGTTTGAGACAAACAATCAACTGTAGCAACAACGACGCTAATTCTTTCAGCACTGTCAAAACTGAGTTTTTTTTTTTTTTTGACAGAACTGGACTTCTCTCGGCTACTTTCGAGGAGCAGTGGAGCAGCTTGTCTCCCGTCTCAAACAAGCATTACGGCAGGGCTCTAGACTGCGACCAAATGCTCGCATTTTGCGACCATTTTCGGAGACAGTGCGAGTAGTTTTTAAAACTAGGGGCACGCGCGCGACCGGAAAATTCCCACATTTGTATCATTATTATTATTAGTGCGTTGAGAGAGAGACAGAGAGAGTCCGCGAGTGATCAGTGGAACGATCAACAGCGATCACGTGACCTATTCTCATCTCACTTTCCGCCATAGCGATAAGGCTGTTGGAGTCCAGAGACACATCTTGCGATTTTTTTAACCGTGCACACGAGAGCAGAGTAGCAACGGAGCTGTCTACTCCTCACCGCTGACTGCACTTACTAGCCTCGTTCGACTTAGAGCCGTCTTGCTCAGACCTGCGCAACTATGACGCGCGTCTTGCTGAGCACACAACAAAAATGCTGTGCGCTCAGCAAGACGAGTGTCATAATTGCGCAGGTCTTAGCAAGACGGCGACATCCCAAACGAGGCTACTTACACTGATAGAAGCCCCCGGCCACCTGCAGCAGCCAGCAGACAGCACGTGTGCCAGGTGATGTTTGTGAACACGACAATTGTTTTATATGTCCACATTCAATAGGCCAGTGCATATCTATGAAGTAGCTAACTTGTAGTTATATGGCAACAAAAAAAGTGTGTAAAGTGAGTTTGTAAATATGTAAATAGGCCTAGTTAATTTGTACACTACCGTGTCAGCATTTTCTATTAATTTTGCCTCTTTCAGAAAAGCATAGGCGATAATGCAAATTAGTTGATAATGTAATCTAGCTCCTACTAGTTACCTTTGGGCCAATAACTAGGCTATTTTCCTTACAGGAGTCAGCAGAGATAGAGTAGGAAAAATCAGAGGGCTTGGATGTAGAAGTGGTTGTGGTGAAAATGGGGAAAAAAAAATCCTTTTCCTAAAGGAATGTCTGAAGAATTTCACATGGTGATGCAAAATCAAAAAAACAATGAAATGTATCATCTGTTGTCAGTGTGCTCCAACACATGCTGGCAATACAATATCAATAGGCCTAATATAGTTAAAATTGGGAAACATTTTAATAGATGCGTTGCAGGTCTATTTAATGTTTGCCCCTAAATGTTCTGCTTGCGCCCCTAAAAATTCTGAGTTAGGGGCGACAGTGCTCCTAGTAAAAAAAGTTAGCCTTGAGCCCTGTTACGAATGTTTTTGACGGACGGACTAGACTCACAATTGAGGGAAAAAGTCCTGCCTTTTGAATGTCTGATAGCCGGTCATCACTATCATTTTCGTCAATGAAATGTTTTGTCATAGCTTTTGTCATTAAAGATCTAAATTTTGTCAACGTCTGGTCTTTGTCATGGAAAAAAAAGGGTTGTTGATGAATATATTTCATCATCGTTTTGACACACTAGTTGCCTCGGTGAGTCAACAAGTAAAGTCAAACGCCTCTAAAATGAAGAGTAAGCAAAAATCCCTGTGTGTCTGAACTAGGCCTTAAATATCTCAGTGACAACATGACTCCAGTGCAAAGCAGTGGGCCAGTCCGTCCCACTGCAGCAAACACAATAACAACATACACGCTGCCTGCATCTCCCCCGGCCCAGACGCTCACTCACACATATCTGGCATTCCGCACGTGGCTGACCACAGAGATGGGCGCGCAGGCATCCCTGTTATGACCGTTCATACACAAGCATTTACGCCTTTGCTACCACATGACTGATCCCTTCTGCCGCCACACAAAGCAGTGCTAAGGCCGGCGATCAATACATCGACAGACCGTAATAAGCTTGGACCCAGACAGAGGTAAACACTGCCTGACCTCTGATTTTTTTTCCCACGACTGAGTCTGTGGTGAGACAGCTAGGCAGACCAATGGTTCACTAGCGCATGAGAAAGTTGTAAGAGGAGACTGTTTCTGTTGGCACACTCGTGTGTTCTCAGTGTGTGTAGATGTTTGGAAAATGATGTTTGCATATTTACAGTAAAAGTCTTCCTGTCCAGGTGGCCGGGCTAATCGGCTGTCTCTGTCAACAGTTTCACCACATTTAGCGCTTCCCGCTGCCATCAAAACAATGAGCCTGCTGCACAAGAACATCCTCCTCAGCTTAACTATATAACACTTTTTTACATTAGTCTAACACTGCCCTCACTGTGCTGCTTCACAAGTTCACTGTGCAGCTGTGCCATTTTCAGGACTTTGTGTGCTTTTCCATTACTCGGTACCTACTCTACTCACCTTTGGTACCTTGTAATTTTCTGTAGGTCGATTTCCATTACAAAATAGTACCCAACACCAGGATAATACCACCCAGTGTTTCCACCAGCACTTTATGGCTAAGGCGGCCGCCTTAAAGATCTCCTATTATACTACTTTTCTGGTCTTAATTTCTCATTAATGACTCCTATAGAGCAACCTGAAACAAATCACAGCACCAAAAACGATGTAGATTTTTGGGAAACTCTTCCTCTCATCTGGGCGCTTTCAGCATTCTCTGTCAACACTCGGCTTCGTCCTTCTCCGCCCCCCTTCTGCCAAACCCACTCCGTTGCAATTGGTTACCTTCCGGAAGACTTTCAGCGGCGTGAGGGCAGATTTGAGCAGGCAGGTGGGGGCATGGCAGGAGTGTGCCTGAGCACGTTGCAGCATTGCCATTAGGGATGGGCATAATTAGGGTTGCAAAATTCCGGGAATTTTCAAAGTTGGAAACTTTCCATGGGAATTAACGGGAATTTATGGGAATTAACGGGAATTTTGGAAATTAACGGGAATAAACGGGATTTTACTAAATTTAAAGCAACCCAATGCACTAAATTCACCCAACTATGTTATTTCAGTCCAGACAAACGTTCTAGAGTGTAAAAACAGTTTTTTACACAAAGTTTTAATATATTTATGAACATTTCATTTCAAATCAGATTGTTTTATAAAGTTTATTGAGACACCCAACTTGATATCATAAATTTGTTTTTGCTAGACCAGGTTTACAGAGGCTTAAACTGTGATTTTAAATATAGTTGGGGACAATATATTTTAGCATAATCTTGACTAAAACAACCAGATTTTATGCAAGTACACTAGGCAAATTGCACATAGCACACATCCTACTGCAGGGGTACTGAGGCCACGCCCCCTACATGCACTGTGCATTCCTCCATCACATGGGGGGCATTTGACTTTATTCATTGAATGGGTGGAGTCAGACCCCATGGGTCAGACAGATGAGTAAAATTTTACTCAACATGCATCTTTTTGTTGTTCAGGGAAATTATTGATTGTTCATAAAATAATCAACTTGATAAAGCTCTTCTTACAAATAGGGGAGAGTGGCTTAAGTTGTGCCAGTGGGCAACTTGTGCCACCCATTGTTTCTAGATAACCATAGAAGAAATTGGAAATGTGACCACGTATTTAAGAAGAGCCATCCATTTGACTCATCCTGTAAAGAAGGGAGAAACATGGAATAAGATATAAGCACATTTAAGCTCAAAAAACTGTGTTTTGCCTTTCAAAGTAACATTTCCATGATCAATGTTTTTTGATTATTGTGTCTGAACAATTATAGACAAGTTTGAAAACATTTGACACATGTTTTAGTGCTTTAGTATGCTACACTTTGTGTCTATATAATTAGGACGATGTCAGCCCTAAACTGCTGCATCATGCTTATTATCCAAAATTTTGGGGTTGAGGTGATTTGTGCCAAAGAGCCTAGGTGAGTTTTAAGTAAGTGGAGTAAGTAATGGATGTGTCTTGCAATACAGTTTATGAGATATATATCAATGGCACAATTTACCCCATGGTATTTTCTCCAATGGCACAACTTACACCACACCGGGGGCAAGTTGTGCCACAAGACAACTTTTTTCCGAAAGCTATATTTCGTCAACAGTTTATTCCAGATCCAAAGTTTTTATTGTCGGGGATGCACAACACCCTGAAATATATGTATATATTTGAGTTGGAGACTTTACTGTCAAGGCCTCACTTTAAAGTCACTTTGAGTAAAAAGTGGCACAACTTAGGCCACTCTCCCCTAAATCCAGGGCTCTAGACTGCGACCAAATGCTCGCATTTTGCGACCATTTTTGGAGACAGTGGCGAGTAGTTTTTAAAACTAGGGGCACGTGCGCGAACGGAAAATTCGCCGACATTTGTATCATTATTATTAGTACTTAGAGAGAGAGAGAGAGAGAGAGAGAGAGAGAGAGAGAGAGAGAGAGAGAGAGAGAGAGAGAGAGAGAGAGAGTCCGCGAGTGATCAGTTAAACGATCAACAGCGCGGATCACGTAACCTACTCTCATCTCAGTGTCCCACTGTCGTCACGTCTTTAACATGTTGCCAACTGGTGACTTTTTCCGCTATACCTGCCGACTTTCCGCCATAGCGATAAGGCTGTTAGATTTATCTTTTAACCGCGCGCTCAAGAGCAGAGTAGCAACGGAGCTGTCTACTCCTCACCGCTGACAGCACTCAGTCACACGGGCAGTCTGATAGAAACCCCCTGCCACCTGCAGCAGCCAGCAGACAAAACCGTGTGTCAGGGGACGTTTGTGAACACGAAAATTGTTTGATATGTCCACATTCAATAGGCCACTGCATATCTATAAAAAGCTAACCTTGTAGTAATATGGCATCAAAAAAAAGTGTGTAAAGTGAGTTTGTAAATATGTAAATAGGCCTAGTTCATTTGTAAACTACCTGGTCAGCATTTTCTGTTCATTTTGCCTCTTTCAGAATAGCATAGGCTATAATGCAAATTAGTTGATTATGTCACCTAGCTCCTACTAGTTACTTTTGGGCCAATAACTAGGCTATTTTCCTGGAGTCAGCAGAGATAGAGTAGGAAAAATCAGAGGGCTTGGATGTAGAGGTGGTTGTGGTGAAAATGGGCACAAAAAAAAGGAAAAAGGAATGTCTGAAGAATTTCACATGGTGATGCAAAATCGAAAACACAATGAACTGTATCATCTGTTGTCAGTGTGGTTCAAAACATGCTGGCAATACAATATAAATAGGCCTAATATAGTTAAAATTGGGAAACATTTTAATAGATGCGTTGCAGGTCTATTTAATGTTTGCCCCTAAATTTTCTGCTTGCGCCCCTAAAAATTCTGAGTTAGGGGCGCCAGTGCTCCTAGTAAAATAGGTTAGTCTGGAGCCCTGCCTAAATCTGTTCAAATGTAATGTTTTTTAATTGTATTATTTTGCATGGATGTCTGCCTATGAACAAACATAGTGTTTAAATGTTTAGATTTATGTTTGTATGAAAAAAAAAATCATTTAAGTTACCGCCATTTAGTTAATTCCCATAATTTCCAATTTTGAATATTCCCAAAATTCCCGAGCGAAAGTTCCCGTGGAAAGTTTCCGGAAACTTTCCGGTAATTTACCGGAAACTTTCCACCCCTTTGCAACCCTAGGCATAATTAATCGATGATCGTTCATTGATCGTTAAGAATATTGTCGATCACGTGAAATTGTTATCGATCATATAGCCGTTGTGTTGCGCAGTGCAAGTCCGGCAGCACAGCAATTAATTTCACTATGTGGCAGCACCAAAGACTGTATGGGCAGCAATTAAAGGCCTACTTCAGCGGTTGGAATATGAAGGGTTGAAATCGGATCATCCTAGCCTGAGAAAAGGCAGAAAGAGTGTTTTATGGTCTCACTGTCTAACCCTACATTTCTCTTTCTGTGACATCATATATCACAGACATCATATTCCAACTGGTGAAGTAGGCCTTTAAGCATCCTACCAGCAGGGGGAGATACTTAACTAGTAGTAGGAGACAACAGAACAGGCTCAGGCAGCAGCCTGCGAACTTCCGTAGATGTCAAAACATAAACATGAAGAAGTCAAGGCGAAGTGGCATCGGACAGCGTTAGAACCGAAAATAATAATAATATGTACCACTTATACATTGAAGCCTACATCTGATCCTGTTTAACGTGTCACGTTAGCACCGCATTAGCGGCTAACTTTAGCGTCTATGCTTTCCTACTTCGCCTTCATCAGGGAACTAATTTGCACATTTTGTTTATTAGATGAAGTAACGTTAGGTCCTTTACCACTCAGAGAAACGTGCTGTGCCCTTATGCAGTCTTTGGCAGCATCTTAGGAGGCGCATATGTGTTTAAACTTGAAAAGGTATACTAGCATTGGCTCATAGGCTCGGGCTTTAACCAGCGCCGCATTTTATTATTATTTTTATTTTAAAAAGTTGCCTTGTCTTAATAGATTGTTGTTTTCCTAGAATATCTTGGAATAAAGATTTAATCGAGTAAAAACCTCTTGGATACAGTCTATGCTAAAAACGCTGTATTTTGGATGTTCTGTTGGCATTTTTTACTATGTAAAAAGACAACGATTAATCGATAATTGATCGTTAATTTTCCCGATCGATCAAAAAAAAATCTTAAAATGCCCATCCCTAATTGCCGTACATGGAAAATTTGAATTGTTCTACGTAGATGAATCCCGAAAATTTGAACAAGTGAATCGCGACCAGCGTCCCTAGTGTTTAGCGCTCTGCATAGCCACCCCGATGGTCAGCAGAAAATACGTCTAAATGCATGCAAGTCATTATTTGACACTTTAGTATGGTTAAACATGACTATAAATCATTAAAACAACATTTATAGGTCATAAAAGTTGGAAAAGCATAATAGGTGCTCTTTAAAGGCCTACTTCACCGGTTGGAATATGAAAGTGTATTGAACTCGGAGATCCTATGAAGTATAAATGTGCAAAAAAAAATTAAATCGGATCATCCTAGCCTGAGAAAAGGCAGAAAGAGTGTTTTATGGTCTCACTGTCTAACCCTACATTTCTCTTTCTGTGATGTCACTCCAAAGCCTCCGACCTGGCCATGACACATATGTCACTACTGATCCTTTAACATGGAATCAATTATGCATTTGTGGAGTCTCTAAAACAGATTGCTCAACAATACACTAGTGTGTTGGTTTGTTGAGAAGACTCCAAACTGCAAATTAGAGAAACCACAATCAATTTGCCTATGGTTTTAGCTTTACTTCTATATAACTTTTTTCATGTGCTGAGAGTTACATCATTTTCTCATGAATAACATATAGATTTTTTAAATGTATATCTGACCGACTGATAATATAATATCTATAGATATACATTAGATCACTGGAGTTCGTTGTGACAGGGTTAAATAGGAAAAGGACACTTGCATTAGAAAGACCAGTGCTACAGTTCAGGCCAAGAAGCTGACCAACAACAGAACTCCTGTGAGATGTCGAAAAAGGGCAGCGCTCGTCACTGACAGCCTCTTGGATAAATAAATGAGAATATTTGCAGCACGTGTGTGTGTGTGGGGGGGGGGGGAGGAGAGTACAGTACATATTAGTGTGTAACCCCAGTCAAGGAAGTGGGGAGAGGTTTATATTCTGTGCTCCACAAAGTAGCAGGGAAGAGCTTGGGTGGAGATTAGACCTGGGTCTTCTGTTTACAAAACAAAACACACCACCACATATTCTAGTGGGGCAGAAGTTATCATTGAGAGGGATTATTTTCGTGTGACTCTATATTCTTTTTTTTTTGTTTTTTTTTTCCATCAGAATGTTGAATAGTATTACTATAGTAATAGTTAAACATGTCGAAGGCTCTCACCACTTTCAGAGAGCACCATGGGCAGCAGAGCTCTTCTGTCTTTATTTGCAGTTTAGTTTGATTAATCACAAGGGAGGAACCTTTCTTCACCAGTCAAACAAACACATCAGTCACAGGAACCTGCGAACCAGGCTGCTTGTCCATCTAGCTTTAAGCTACTGGCTGCTATCCTCACATCAGCTAGTTATCTATTGAAGCAGTTACAGCTAATTTACTGGTGCCGAGTCATAGTCCAGTGAGCGAGAGCATGCTTTTAAAGTGACTGATTAATAAGGAAAGTCCCTGTATCTAGATGACACACACCCTTTCAGTACATTTGTGTCAGCATCAGCTCTGGCAGAGTTATTCAAATTATTTTTATTTTTCAACCCAAGTATGTATATGAATATGTATACAGGGCTCCAGACTAACCTATTTTACTAGGAGCACTGGCGCCCCTAACTCAGAATTTTTAGGGGCGCAAGCAGAAAATTTAGGGGCAAACATTAAATAGACCTGCAACGCATCTATTAAAATGTTTCCCAATTTTAACTATATTAGGCCTACTGATATTGTATTGCCAGCATGTTTTGGACCACACTGACAACAGATGATACAGTTCATTGTGTTTTCGATTTTGCATCACCATGTGAAATTCTTCAGACATTCCTTTTTCCTTTTTTTTGTGCCCATTTTCACCACAACCACCTCTACATCCAAGCCCTCTGATTTTTCCTACTCTATCTCTGCTGACTCCAGGAAAATAGCCTAGTTATTGGCCCAAAAGTAACTAGTAGGAGCTAGGTGACATTATCAACTAATTTGCATTATAGCCTATGCTATTCTGAAAGAGGCAAAATGAACAGAAAATGCTGACCAGGTAGTTTACAAATGAACTAGGCCTATTTACATATTTACAAACTCACTTTACACACTTTTTTTGATGCCATATTACTACAAGGTTAGCTTTTTATAGATATGCAGTGGCCTATTGAATGTGGACATATCAAACAATTTTCGTGTTCACAAACGTCCCCTGATGTCTGCTGGCTGCTGCAGGTGGCAGGGGGTTTCTATCAGACTGCCCGTGTGACTGAGTGCTGTCAGCGGTGAGGAGTACACAGCTCCGTTGCTACTCTGCTCTTGAGCGCGCGGTTAAAAGATAAATCTAACAGCCTTATCGCTATGGCGGAAAGTCGGCAGGTATAGCGGAAAAAGTCACCAGTTGGCAACATGTTAAAGACGTGACGACAGCGGGACACTGAGATGAGAGTAGGTTACGTGATCCGCGCTGTTGATCGTTTAACTGATCACTCGCGGACTTCTCTCTCTCTCTCTCTCTCTCTCTCTCTAAGTACTAATAATAATGATACAAATGTCGGCGAATTTTCCGTTCGCACACGTGCCCCTAGTTTTAAAAACTACTCGCACTGTCTCCAAAAATGGTCGCAAAATGCGAGCATTTGGTCGCAGTCTAGAGCCCTGGTATATATTCTCACATCCAGCAAACGTTGATGCATGTGCTTTGGATGTATGCATTTGTGCGCACTTAGATGAAAAAATGTTATCCCACACTCGGCTCTTGCTCAGCATCACCGTGAACCAATGTTTCGGTCCTGCTTGACCTTTTCCAAGGTTGTTTCTCAAAAGAATAAAATATGTGAAAACTCTAAAATACAATATGCAAATATTATAATAATATAAAATGTGCTACATAGCTGATATGCAACCATTCCATCAAAAGCCCAAGAAAACTAACAGCTGCCAACTATAGTCACCATAAATGACAGTTAAAACAAATGTTGTGCTGTGAATGCGTCATAATTTAAAGCCTTTATCATGTACTACAGAGGCGTTCCACCCTTACAACAGCACAGAGAGCTCTCTCTCTCTAAAGCCAGTAGAGAGCCCACAGCTCCATTACCATTAACATTCACTCACATTTATAAGGTCACAGTCACAGTCTATGGTCACACTTGGTTTACAACATCTGACAAGAAACATGATGATGAAGCAAGGCTTAATGCCAGTAACCACTTCAACCAGCTATAAAGCACTCTTTATAAAAGGTGAACGTCACCACTGGCTGACCGCTGACAGGAGCATGACTTGTACTTTACGCCGAATTCGCTGCTATGTGTACTGTACTTTGGACATATAAAGCCGTATGTGAATGGAATTATTTTCTACTAGCCTTAGAGATAACGGAATTACTTATGTACATTTGCTAGCTTAATACACGGTATCATGTCACCAAGACTTCCCAGAAATTATCGTAAATAAGCCGCCTTTATTCTTGTATCATGTAAGGAGGGAGTATGCTATTATAAATAGAGGTAGTTTGTTCGTTAAAGTAAGTGAACAGTGTTTCCGGGGCCCTCCTCCAGCTCAATGACTGACTGGCAGTGCCTGGTGATGCTGCGATGCTGTCAGTCTGTTAGCCTAGCCTAGCATACTGTGCACAGCTAGCTCAGCAGCTAACGTTACCTTGGTCTTGACGTGGCTCAGCTCCCACGCCGGTCTCAGTTCTTTAATGAGCTTCATGGCTCCCTTCGCCACATCGTGTTCGTCCACGAAAACTGGAATCTTTCTAATGACCGGCGAGCCGACGGGCACGTGTATCTGCGTCTCCATCCTGCAGCCGTTTATCTGAAAACGTTAATCTCCGAGCCCTTCACAGATGTCTCTGGAAACTGCAGCATACAGGTGTCGCTCGGTTTAAAATAAGCGAAATGGTGACGTGTTTTGTGTGAATGACTGAAGTTTATCTGGCTTGGCTGTAGTTTGGTGAGTTGGTGGGAAGCGGTGGAGATGTAGAGGTAAACTGCCGGGTGTTAGGTGCTGCTCGCCGGTTTTCTTGGGGAGCAGTCAGTCAGCGGTACGGTTTCCTCTATACTTAGCTCCGCCCGCCCGGGATCATCCGATAGAGACAGTGCAGGGCGCGTCATAATCTGAGGCCACGCCCGTCGTGAGGGAAAACAATACACAGCGCTCCATCCACTTTATATTGAATGACACCCGTATTCGGCAAACAAACTTAATAAAAAAGTAATACGACATGCCTTTCACAAATACACGTTACTTTCTTTAAAGCCACGACTCTTGTCTGTCTATACGAGCTGTTTTGGTGAAAAAGTATTGAGTAATTTTCAATATCGAGACAAAACTCTTAACTAATGTATGCTGAATGCTAGGCTAATGTTAGCCTTCTGCTGTAGGCTAACCATAGGCTAACCCTCACGGACGGGAAAAAACACCTCAATATTGAAAATTACTCAATAATTTTTCACAAAAACAGCTCGTATGGACAGACAAGAGTCATAATTAACGGTTTTTTGTTAAATGGATGTTCGATTACCTTTTAATTAAGTTTGTTTGCAGAAGACAGGTCTCCTTCAATACAAAGTGAATGGAACGGTTTTCAACGGTTTCCCCCACGATGGGTCCGACCCGGTCCGACCGGACAAAAACACCTCAATATTGAAAACTACTCAATTATGTTTCACAAAAACAGCTCATATAGACAAACAAGAGTCGTGGCTTTCAAGAAAGTAACGTTTTTTTCTTAAATGGATGTTTGATTACATCTTAATTACGTTTGTTTGCAGAAGACAGGTCTCCTTCAATACAAAGTGGATGGAGCGCTGTTCAATGTTTTCCCCCACGATGGGCGTGGCCTATTCCATGCACTGTCTCTTGGAGACGCACCGAAGCCGAGCACGCCCATTATTTCCGAGCGTGTCCGAAGTGGAGTCCGAGTTCAACCGAATCAAAGAAGCGTTCCATGCGACTGGCTTTATGGGGAAAAAAAGAGATTTGGAAAAGTACAATAATTTCTAAGTAGAACCATAGAATGTATCAGTAGAACGAGCAGTGAAGAAGCCTTATAAAAATGTGTCATGTTTTAAATGTAATACAACAAATTCCATCAAAGGTTAGCTTGTCATTTCAATGCAGTCTTATTAGGGGTAGGCTATAGGCTTATAACGTATACTATAGTTTATAATAATACAACTGAAAATAAAAAGTTATCACCCACCTGTTATCAGCCTTGGTCTCCACATTGGTTTTGGTGTTGCCGATTTCATGATTTCATTAATGGTTTAACAGCTGCAGTTTCATTGCTACCTAAGGACACATTTAGGCTATAAATGGTCATGTTTAAATACACTATATACATTTACTTTTCACACTAGCAGTAAAGTAATATAAAAAAATAAACACAAACACTTAGCCTACTCAGTGCTGTGGTAGCTCCTTGTAATAAAAGGTGTAAATACTGTGTTATTATGGACACACATTTGGAAAGTAACGCACCCCAATAATTTAACAATTTAATTTACACTACTCATCTTTTTACTGTAATGTTTAACATTTGTACTATACACAATTTAAAAAAATTATGACGCCTTAACCACTGCCACTATGCTCATGGTATTTATTTTTTTTCTCTGTGTGTTTTTACTTTCAGGCGTGTTGGCGCTTTCTGGTACAGGCAAAGTAACTGCAAATATGATTTATACGACTAGGGGAAATAATTCCCAGTAGTGTCAATGTGTCATTGTTTTTTTCCAGCTAGTAAAAATTGAATAGGTGAGGAACTATGGAGGAATGTAACTGA
Source organism: Hyperoplus lanceolatus (assembly GCA_026929865.2). Lineage (NCBI taxonomy): Eukaryota > Metazoa > Chordata > Actinopteri > Uranoscopiformes > Ammodytidae > Hyperoplus > Hyperoplus lanceolatus. The sequence continues at coordinate 22,298,725 of CM049396.1, forward strand.
CTGAATAAAAAAAAGTATTGAAATAAATTCTCAATAAATCAATTAATATGCCATTAAATACAACAAAATATATTTTTAAAATAAATGTATGCATTCATTTCGGCACATTGGTCCGTTATAAAAGGGACATAAATGTATATCTAGAGAAAATTATCAGTCATGAGTTCATGTATTTTAATTTCAGGACCCAACTGGTCTGAGTTAACTGTCATGCCAATTTCTTTTGTACTTTTTGTCTCCCATTAGTATGACCAACAACATGCCCTCATACTGGACACTGTGGTGAAAAGCAAAGGAGCGTGCTGAAAGGAATTTAGAGTTGGCCAGTATAGAAAGCAGTGAGATTTCTTTTCAGGTTGATGACCTATACATGGAATGCCAATCAGAAATGGAAGAGTTGACGGAGGGAGAGTTGAATGTGGGTGATGGTTTATTCTTTGACGCCCCAGAATCACTTACCTTAGAGGATGAGTCTGGTAGCTCCGATGAGGAAGAAGGTGATCAGCTGCAAGCTAGTTTGGCAGACTGGGCAGGAGAGCATCACATTTCACATGCAGCCATCAATGACCTGCTAAAATTGCTCACAGTACACCACAGATCACTGCCAAAAGATTCAAGGACATTGTTAGGGACAGTGCGCTGGTTGAGATCATCATTACTTTGGGGTTCTTAACAGCATTAAAGACAGACATACTTCAGAAAAACAGCTGTTTGATAATATGATCATCAATATACAGGCCAATGTTGATGGCTTACCCCTGTTTAGAAGTTCAACGACACAATTATGGCCAATTCTGGGACGTGTGGACAACTTCCCAGGGGATCCCATTGTTCTTTGTCTCTTTTGTGGAACAAAAAAACTTAATTCCATCAGTGATTATCTGGAGGACTTTGTCAGTGAAGTTGTTGAGCTGGAGAGGGGGTTTGAGGGCTTGATACTTAGGCTTAGACTTTCTTCCGTTGTGTGTGATGCTCCAGCTTGTGCATTTGTAAAAAATATCAAAGGACACCCTGGATATTTCGGCTGTGGAAAGTGTGAACAAGAGGGAACATACATAGACAACAGGGTTTCTTTTTTTTTGACACCGGTGCTCCTCTCAGGTCTGATGACGACTTTCAACACATGAGTGATGAGGCGCACCATCTGGGACCGTCACCCCTCCGTTTATTTTTTTTTTGAGTTTGTGTTTTTGATATTAACATCATATTAAGCTAAGCAAATGTAAGTTATCATACAAAACAAGGAATACAATGTTTTGGTCTAGATAGTTAATAGCCTAATAATTGAATCAGTTCATCTAGGAGATAATCTGAGGTTAACTTATCACATCACGTTCACGTCCTAGCACAGTGTGTATTGAGTTTCTTTAAAAACATTTGGAAATGGGGCTGCCCTCAGTTGCCCATGCACTGTGTATACTGTAGTCTATAGCCTATTTCAGCCTCGTCTATGGAAATAAAGATAGCTGGACAAGAGTTCTTCTGCTTTGTTCCTCTCACTGCATTTAAATACATTAATTATATTACAGAGAAATATGTCTCACTAAAGAAAAAGAGCTCCAAGCCCAACCCAGAGGACCCTGCATAATATTTTATTTTAAATTAATATTTTTATGGAAAATTCATGTGTCCTTCTTCAATAGCTTCTAATTCATCCGACTCAATGACTCCAAATTATTTGTTCACACAAAATTCCTCATATTTAGCCTCCTGGAGACGTGGGATGTAATCCCGGCGATGGAAACCTTAGTTTTCCCTGGTGGAGACGAGACGGTGTGGATCCTCTGGCAGCATCTGAAGTCTTCCTGCATCCACACTATTCGCACTTTACTTAGTATTACCATGTAATCACCTGGTCAATGATCAAATTCCTTCGTGATTCCTCTACTTATGACATCTATTGCAGCATGTCCGTCCTGGGAGAGGGATCCCTTACTCTGTCGACTCTCCCTGAGATTTCTTAAATTTTTTTTTATTCCCGGTAAAGGGTTTTTACTGGGAGTTTTTTCTCAGCCGAGCTAAGGGTGTAAGGGCAGGGTGTCATATTGTATCATATATCATATTGTATGAAATGTTAAGACCACTGAGACAAATGTGTTTGTGATTTTGGGCTATACAAATAAAACTGATTTGATTTGATTTGATTTGATTTGATTTGATTTGATTTAATTTTCCTCTCAAAGTGCACCAGATTCATGCATTTCATTTTAAAATTGTAAAATAAATTCTCTCGGGGGGGCATACCCCCGGACCCCCCTAGGGGTTTCTGGTTCTCTGCTGGCTAATATTTTCACCCAGCAGGACATTGGAGGCACTAGCGAAAATACACTGGGTGTGTGAATGAAGTCTGTCTGCCTATCTTTCTCACTCCACTGCACACTCAGTCACTACAACCCATGCTTAAAGGAAGCAGGATTAAACCACTGGATTAAGATGTCCAAATGTATTAAAAAAAGTTAAACAAAAACATACATCGATAAAGATGGTAAAATGTTTAAAGAAATGTGTTTAAAAATGCACAAAGATGTTTACAATGTTTAAAAAATATGTTTAAAATGTGTAAAATAATGAAAATATCTTTCAAAACACACTGGGGTTTAGAAAAAAATATATATATAGGGGAAGGTGGGGTGATTTGTGCAACTTTTTACTCAAAGTGATTTTAAAGTGAGGCCTTGACAGTTATGTCTCCAACTCAAATATGTACATATATTTCAGGATGTTGTGCATCCCTGGCAATAAAAACTTTGGATCTGGAATAAACTGTTTAAGAAATATAGCTTTCGGAAAAAAAGTTGTCTTGTCGCACAAATCACCCCACGTAGTGGGGTGATTTGTGCGTCATTGTGTCACAATGACAAAGTCACCATCATCATCTTTCTGGCCATCTGAACTCTCATCAGTGGTGTCGTTAAGTGGAATTGAGATGTCACTCTCTCCTGAGCTACTGTAGACTATCACTTTCTTTTGGTGACCAGCGTATACAGCCATGCCACTGGCACAACTCTCAGAAATGTACTTTGCACTAGTTGCTCCGTGCTTGTGGAACCAACTGCCACCTGACAAATGTGATTCCCCCTACATTTCTGCCTTTAAATCAAGGCTCAAAACCCATATGTACACCCTGGTGTTTCCTCCCCATTAACCTCTGCACTACTTACTTACCTCTGCACTACTATCTGTGTTTATGTGGATGTATGGGCTTTACGTCTTTTATTTTGGTTATTGTTATTTTACCTTCATTGTTTACCTACTGAATGCACTATGTACAGCACTTTGGACAGTGCAAACTGTCATAAATGTGCTTTTACAAATACATTTTACTTACTTACTTACTTATAACTCACCCAGGCCCTTGCGCACAAATCACCCCATCCCCAGAATTTTGGATAATAGGCATGATGCAGCAATTTAGGGTTGACATTGTGCTAACTATATAGACTCAAAGTGTAGCATACCAAAGCACTAAAACATGTGTCAAATGTTTTCAAACGTGTCTATAATTGTTCAGACACAATAATCAAAAAACCTTGATCATGGAAATTTTACTTTGAAAGGCAAAACACAGTTTTTTGAGCTTAAATGTGCTTATATCTTATTCCTTGTGTCTCCCTTCTTTACAGGATGAGTCAAATGGATGGCTCTTCTTAAATATGTGGTCACATTTCCAATTTCTTCCACGGTTTTCTAGAAACAAGGGGTTTTGCAACTTCCAAAATGCACAAATCACCCCACCTTCCCCTATTTGGGGTGCGGGGGGCTCTGCTGAAATTTGTTCTCTGCTCACTCTCTCACACTTTGAAAACCCCTGGATTATATGCTTCTTGTCTGCCTTGGGGTTATGAAAACAAATGTAATGTTGTGGACGAAGGGTCCTCTGACCTGGAGACTGTCCTTTCCCAATGGTCTCCAGGCTGTCCCAAAGATTAACTGATGTTGCAAACTTTGTCCCGGTTGAGGTTGCTTGGAGACCCAGGGCAAAATAAGAAATGGAACACTGGAAGGCAACCAAATTCCAACTATTTCTTTTGTACACAGGCCCCGTTATTTTAAAAGGGATTGTTAATGCTGCAGTGTACAGAAACTTCCTACTTCAACTTCAACTTTCATCCTCTCAAACCCAAGGCTAATAGATGAGTACACTGAGTACTCTAAGGTTTAGGGATTTCAAAATAAGATTCCTGCCACTGAAGCACACGGACAAATCCCCACACGAATCTACGTAGGCTATCAAGCCACGGTACAAGTCACGTGTAAATAGACAGAGTTGTAAATGATGACTTGTCTTTATTTCGAGCTTTTAGAGCAGATCAGCCATTCATATAATTTACAGATGTGTCTACACACAGATGTTTGTACACACACAGATCCATTTACACACCGAACAAGCCTATTGTCAGAGGGATCGCATGTCACACTCATTTGCAGCTGTCTGCAACAACCAGCAGCCTCCACTATGGCAGTACCAACCTTGGCCAAATGGTGGGGGTAAAGTAATAAGAATGTCTTGGCCACGTGGTGCAGCCATAGGGACAGGTAACTCTAAGGCACACATGGGCATTTTACGGCCCGCGGGCCAGACCCGGCCCGTGGGCTGTCTCAATCAGGCCCGCGACATCCACGGAGAAAAGAAGAAGGAGAAGAAGAAGAAAAAATCCCGCATTATAGAGGCATATGAGTTTGAATGGGTGAAAATGCGCTTCCTTGACTCTTGCATAGACAGTTTGATGATCATCAGGATGAGTGCTGTGAAAAAGAGGAAAGTTGATTCGGAATGTCGTGTTTTTAACACCGAGTGGACTTCTAAATATTTTGTTACTCCTGTGGGTTCAAAGGCTGTATGCCTAATATGCCAAAATGCAATTTCTGTTTTCAAAGAATATAATATTAAGAGACATTTTTCGACCATGCGTGCCAACTATGCCACCAACCTATCGTCGCAGGAGAGAGAACAAAAGGCCCTGAAATTGTCCTCCGATTTAACCGCCCGTCAGAATACTTTTGTGAAGCAGACGGCCATACAAGAGACAGTCACAAAAGTAAGCTACATGCTGGCTCATAAGCTAGCCAAACACAGCAGGTCGTTCTCAGAGGGCGAGTTTGTGAAAGACTGTATGGTTGAGACTGCTAGCATCCTGTGCCCTGACAATAAAAGTCAGTTTGAAAAAATCAGTCTGTCTCGTCGGACCGTTACCAGGCGTGTGGAAGTGATTGATAAAGACTTGTCTGATAAACTGCTAAAGAGAGCAGCCGACTTCACCTATTTTTCCATAGCTCTGGATGAGAGCACCGATATCAAAGACACCGCCCAGATACTTATTTTCATAAGAGGGATCAGTGATGAGTTTGAAATCGTGGAGGAATTTCTTGAGAGGGACAACGCGGGGCTGTGACCTCTACGAATGCGTGTCAGGATGTTTGGAGAGATACAACCTGCCATGGACTAAATTACTGAACGTGACCACTGATGGATCTCCGAACCTCACCGGTAAAAATGTCAGACTTTTGCGGAGGATACAGGACCGGGTGAAAGATGACAATCCCAACTCACATTTGATTTTCCTACACTGCATCATCCACCAAGAATCCCTGTGTAAATCTGTGTTGCAACTGGATCATGTCACCAAAACGGTGGTAAAACTCGTAAACTTAATCCGGGCCCGATGGCTCACCCACCGCCAGAGCACACGGACGTGCTGTACCACTCCAGTGTTCGCTGGCTGAGCCTGGGAAAGGTGCTGCATCGTGTGTGGGAGTTGAAAGGAGAGATTGTGACGTTTCTGGGGAATGTAGGTAAAGCAGACGAGTTTACAGAGTTGCAAGACTTGGATTGGATGTGTGAGTTTGCATTTGGGGTGGATGTACTGAGCCATCTAAACGACCTAAATGTGAAGTTACAGAGGAAGAACGCATTTGTGCATGAGCTGTATTCACACGTGACAGCGTTCAAAGCCAAGCTGATCCTGTTTTCTCGACATATGAGCAACAAGTGTTTCACACATTTCCCAACGCTGGCTACACTGGATGTGCCACCGTGCCACACTGACAGATACTCCACTACTCTGACACACCTCCACAATGAGTTCAACCGCTGTTTCTCTGACTTTGAGAAGATTGAACCAGAACTGGAGCTGGTGTCCACTCCCTTCTCATTCGACAGCGAGAAAGCGCCCCCAGATGTGCAACTCGAACTGATTGCGGGGTTTAGGCTGGACTGCGATATCCGCCGCCAGAATATAGGTCAAACTATAGGGTTGTGGAACAACTGTGGTCAAGCCAGCGGTCTCTCGTTTTTGCTTGGTCAAACCAGCCGCTTCTTTATTTATTCCCCCCGTGTTGTTGTGAGCACAGAGACTGCTCGGTGCAACTGATAGACAGTGAGCGAACAGCGCTGGCTACGTGACATCGTAGCAGTGGGACACAGTGTGGCCAACTGATTATTTTAATGACGAGGAAAAACACCACACAATAAACAGTGCCGCGCTCACATTTTCGCCAAAACAAGACTCTCTTCACTCTAGCCGAGGTGACTACACACGGCGGAAATGATTATTTCGACCAACTGTGGTCAAGCCAGCGGTCTCTCGTTTTTGCTTGGTCAAACCAGCCGCTTCTTTATTTATTCCCCCCGTGTTGTGAGCGTGTAGCCTATTTAGCCTAAAACTATCTAGGCTATGGCGTAAACACACAGAGACGGCTCGGTCAGTGAGCAAACAGTGCTGGAGCTACGTAGCAGTGGGACACGTAACTAAACCAACTGATTATTAATGACGAGGAAAAACACCAAACAATAAACAGTGCTGTGCTCACATTTTCACCAAAACACAGACTCTCTTCACTCTTGCCGAGATGAATACACATGGCGGAAATGATTCTTTCGACCAACCAATCAAATGACGGCAGCGTGTAGCTCCGCATTTTCGGTCCCCTTTCAGGCGGCTAGTACCCCTACGGAGGAGTACTGAGATCTGGAGCGGCTCAGAGCGGTTAGGTGCGCTTAAACCGTACCCTACCCAACTTTTTACAAATGAAAAGCCAAACTACCCGGACCGAACCGCTCCGATCCGACCCGCTCTACTCGGTGGAAATGAGGCATAGGGGTCCTGTGTCCTGTGTCCTGTGTGACCCCCAGACTGTGTTCTAATCTAACTGGTTCTAGCTTTCATTTGAATCTCATTAAAACCGTTTAAATTATAATATGTTGTATTTGATTTTGTTCAGAGTTACTTTCAAGTGTTTCGAAAATTTGCTTTGCTTAATTGACCAAACCCCATTATTCTTTTACTAGTCCGACATTAGTTCTGGAATGTGTGGCTAGCTTTCAGGATTCTTACTGTTACAATATGTGTTGTTATGGTAGTTTCAGAGTGGAAAAAGTAAGTGGATCAGTTTACCCCACAGCTGGGGTAAAGTGAGCCACATGACAACTTTTTTTAAAACAATCATATTTTCACTGCCCTTTGTCTTGAAAAAAATCTGCTAATGCCCATTTCTAGGAAACATCCTGAATTAATGGGAATGTGTAAATTTGAGTGATAAATAATTTTAGCTCGCTTAGAGGGGAGCAAATGTAAAAAGTGGCTCAGATTACCCCGTTCTCCGCTACTCTGGTTTTATCCAACATCTAGATTTTTGCTTTGTAAGGAGATGCAAATGTACGTATAACTAGTTTGTGTGAATGTGTATGTTTGAGGTGGTGGTCGGAGGGGCCATAGGCACTGAATGGCAGCCACGCTTCCGTCAGTATGCCCCAGGGCAGCTGTGGCTACTATGGTAGTTTACCACCACCAGTATGACTGTGTGTGAATGAATGGAACCTGGAACCCTGTAAAGCGTCTTTGAGTGCCTTGAAAAGTGCTATATAAATCCAATCCATTATTATTATTATTAGTTAGATATTGCCAAAGATGCATATTTATTCAAACGTTTGTGAAAAACGTGTTATACAAAAAATAATTTCCAGTTGATTACTAGTTTAATGAGGATGTACATAAGCTAAAAATGATACCCTGTTCATCTGCAGTTAAAGTCACTGCAGATAAAATGCCTTCCACTAAGTTGTACTTAAGCTCACGAGTTGCCTGTCAGCACAGCAGCTCTTATTAGATCCTATGGCTTCGTGGTTCATCATGACTCTTCTTACCTGTCTCTAAAATCTCAGAAACAAACAACTGGCGGACATGAACTAAACAACATCGGACGTCCGGCCGACTTACATCTGTCCCGACTTGTTGCTAATTTAGCTAGAGGCAGCCAATCTATACACCACTGGAGTGTGTGTGTGTGTGTGTGTGTGGGGGGGGGGGGGTCCAGAACACATAAACAAGTCAGCAGAAAGTTTGGGGTACTTTGGCAGTGTTTACTGTGTGGGAGCAGAGAGTCAGGATTGGGCCTATACTGAGGTCTGTTTAATGTTCTCAACATTCTCAAGGCAGAGTCCCTTCATGACTGAGTGTGTGGTTTGTGTCTGGTGTGGCTTGATTATTTTCCCATTTAATTCAATTGCCTTGCCTGTCTGCTTCAGCGGACTTAAATATGTAATTTAATTATATGACCTTTTATTGTACAGTATGTCTCTTTAACTCTGTTTTAATTTAACTGTTTGCCTCGTCCGGGACTCGAACCCCGCTCTCCCGCGTCCCTGTCAATAGTATTAACAGTTTTTTATTGTATAAATACGCCGTCTACAGCGTCTCTTTCTTTTTTCGGAGTAAAGGGCCATATTCCATTATATCTTTTTTTATTTGCTGCAATCCAATTAAAATTTGTTTATGGGCGTCCGTTGGCCCATTGGTTGCAGTTTGGTTACACCTCTGCTTTAACCCAAGGACTAAACTGAGGACAAAAATTAAGGTTGTTTGTGTTTGGTGTAGTATTTCTTTGTTGTTACAATTCTTCTTAGAAATAAATCTTATACCGTTGGAAATCCTGTTTATTTCCCTTTTGAATGGTGGCACATTTGTAAGGTAAATGCATTTGTGGGTTGAGTAGTAAAGTTGAGTATGTGGGTTGCTGAAAAACAAGCCAAATCTTCTCTGCCAATGCGAAACAGCTTATTCTGCTATTGACTCTTGTCTGGTGTCGTTTATTGGATTGGATGATTGAAGTGTGAAGAAACAAAACATATTGACAGTTCATCAATTAATTAATTAATTTCAAAAACAGGGGCCTCGGTCGCATGTGGAAGAATCATACACAGCCACAACAGCCTGGCACCTGCTAACAAGCTGTTTGGCATTGGGACAGAAGATCTGGCACATTTTTCATGGGCGCAACCCACACATTCAACTCTGCTGTTCATCCAAAAAAATGCATTTTCCTAAAGGTACAAACACACTGATGTGCATCAAGATTACATACAAAGTCAATGTACAAGTGCGGCGACGCGCAAATCGGCCTTCAGACGGCGGGCGTTTCGGGGGCGCATCATCTAACACGCGTCATTTGCGGAGCGGCAAACGCGGAAGTTGAAAATATTGAACTTTTCAGCGTTGACACGCCGCAATAGCCAATCAGTGTTGGGATTGCCCGGTGGTCTGCAAGACGAGGTGGGCGTGTGAAGAGTGAGGACTTTGGGCTTCCTAATACATTCTGTGAATATGTGTATTTTGCATCTGTTTAGCTGTTGGCTGTACTTTAGCCAACGTAGCGCCGGTTAGCATAGAGAAACTCATCCAGTTTTTTGCTGTTCCGGAGGATAACATGATAAACCCAAACTTGACGGCAGTGTGGAATGCCAATATAGTACAGCGAAGCACCGGTGTTGTCCTCCGAAAGACCCGGCACACTTGCACTTTCAGGTAGGCTGTCTGATATATGATCAAGCAGCGAGCTACTTGCGTTTCTAGCATCAACCTATACACCGGCGTCGAGTGCAGTTTGTTCGCACCTTTACAAATGTGGCACATTTAAAAAGGGATATAAACAGGCTTTCCAAAAGTATACTATGTATTGCCAAGAAGCATTGATACTACAAAGAAAAACTCGACCAAACACAAATTGCCTTAATTTTTGTTCTAAGTTTATATATCGCTAGCAGCAGTTAACCCTCTGAGGTCTATTCACGTACACATCTTTATTAATATCTCCCTGAAGATATGACTGAAACAAAAAATTAAAACATCATCTCAAACTAGAGGCTCTCCTGTTTCCGGGGAATGTTCTTGTGATACTGTCAGTCCCTTACAGGCTTAGAAAACACCGTGAGAAGCAAGACCCAGAAGCTCCCCAGCTACCACTTAGCTTGTAAATAGTGCATAGCGTATATACATAGTGTGAAAGTAGTTTGTTATTATTGTTTTTATATTTACTTAAGGGTTTGTTTGAAAAATGTTTTGTGATGCTTCCTCTTTTATTAGTATACATCCCATGAATCATTATATGTGGTTCAAAGTCTTCATTCAGTCTAATTTCCTTATGTTTTTTGAAAGAAGAGACAACATTTCTACCAAAAAGTGTCTGGACCAAATTTTATATTAGTCATGTTTTGTGCACTCCCCTACTGTGTTCTGGAAAATGTCTACTGCATTTTTAAGCTAAGGCTTAGGAGAAGCAATGTCAAGAGCCAAAACAACTCAACAGGATGACTAAAGGTTCTTCTTTCACACAAATTTCCAGATTTTTCAAAAATCGCAATACATTTTTCAGCATTTAAGCCAATTATTTATATACACAATGGTCTAGGTAGGACATAAGTAGACCTCAGAAAACAAAGGCCTAATGTGTTCTGAACATTTCCATATAAAACACTTTGGTATAATTTATCTTCTTGCACATTTGAAATAGGTATTTATAGAAGTATGTAAAATCGGAGAAAATACCCCTAGACCTCAGAGGGTTAAAGGAACACTTTCCGTCGGCTTGTCTTGAACCTGAAAGTGAGGCAGCAAGCTACAAAAAATATGTTGTAATATTCCTTTAAGGACTTTGTGAACGTGCATCTGCTGTGAGTGTTTGTGTCAGTGTATGCATGTGTGAGATGAAGGTTATTAAAGCCTCACTGACGAAGGCAGTGTATTGTATATGTTGTTAAAGCCTCTGAATCCTAAGCAACCAAACTCTGTGTAAGTTTACTAAGTTTTCCAGGACACAGTGGGATGTGTTGGTGTGTGTGCCGTCACGCCCAGGCTGTGTGTGTGAGTGTGTGTGTGAGAATGTCTTGTCTACCTGTAACCACATGCCTCATCTGCTCTCCCTCAACTTCATCCAAGCTCTACGCTGGCTCTCAGGAATGCAGCTGGCATAAGTGTGTGTGTAATAGTAAGTACGTAGGTCAATTTAGTCAGTTGTATACAGGGCATTTAAATTTATCTTTTCACAAATCCCCTCTCAAGTTTTCCACGTAGGTTTGTAGGTTCAGCTATAGGCTATAGTACAGCGTCCCTGGAGCAGTTTGGGGTTAAGTGTCTTGCTCGAGGACAAAATGTTAAAGATGATGGGCACCGTACATTTAATACCATCCACCACTAACTAGGGTGTGTGTGTATGTGTATGTGCATGTGTATCTGTGAGAGAGGCTGAATGTAAATGAGAATGTCTCTCGGCCATCACCTTGTACACACAGCTCAAAGGTAGGCTGTTCTGATACCTATGGAATGAGGAAATGTTTACATTGTCACACAGTGGAGCGCCCGTTTACAATGCAAAACAGCCATCATAAATCATTTGCATTGAAAGAGTGAAACCCCCGGAGCCCGCTTCTTGTCTGACCTAATTTCTCATGTCGACACACACACACACACACACACTTCTCATCTATCATAGATTAGAGTGAATCGGTGTGTTTGGAAAAGAGGGAGCATTCCAGTGTGAGAAGGGAGTGTTTACCTTCACACACACAGCTTCATAACATTTAGACAGAGCCACACAGAGGTCACGGATTTCTTTCAGAGTTGACAGATGTTCTTGTTGAGTGGATGGACACAATGTGCACGGTTTATTATCTACAACTAAATAAATGAATGGGAAAGGTCATTGAAGGACATATTATGACCATCTGGACAGTTCAGAGACAAACTTTGAATGACCATACTGGTTGTAAGCTGTGATGTCATCATTGTTTTGATCTTCTCTAATTAACCAGTGTCTGCAGTGACAGCTGTCCAAATCCCAAAATTGTAGCGAGCACTTCCTCCTGTTAATGCAAAACACTGCAGATGATTTGGAAAACAATTTTAACTCATAGATATCATCATGAAACATTGCCAGGTGATTACTCACATTAAAACGATTTGTTTTTCAGAAATGTCTGAATGAATACGCAAATGTTGTATTACATGTATTTACACCATTAGTTTTACAATGATTTCAAAGAATATATTTTGGATACAGACTTTTTTAATTTTATAAATCAAAAAAAGGTTGTATAGGATAAATATACACACACAAACAGACACGGTTTAATTAAAAAAAAATTAATGTACACTTTGGACCTTTTGATTTGTATTAAATATACTGAACACAAAATTGCCAAAAATCTCAATATGAAAAAATAAAGTTTTTGCCTCCAGTATCTCACCTTTAAAAACGACCAAATCACTGCTTTAAAGATACTTTACTATTGCAGTCCTTATTATCCTTACTGTGGGTCAGAAACTCTGCATTTAATGTATTGAACTTGTTAAAGTTTTCTTTCCTCCAAGTTGTTATATTTTACCTATACTTATATATCTTTAAATAAACGTTGTACGTTGTCTTTTTCTGTCTGTGTTTCTTTTGTCATCTCCAGCCGACCTTTTTTTTCCTTTAACATTATTTTCTCCACTCCTCCTCTACATCCCATATCTTTTCGACCTCTTTTCTGAAAACAGCTTGTTTATAGTGCCTGTGACATTTCGACAAATTCTTCGACATTTTATCAGTTGAAAGTCTTGTTGAGAGATTTAGGTCAGCGATTGTCCCACTCCAGATACTGTAGATAGCCGCACCTGAGCACACTAAGTAGTGAGCTCACCAAAGCACTTAAAAGCTTGTGTGCTCACTGCTTACAAAATAATGTTTGTTCCATCACAATAACATAAAGCTGGATTGCATGTCCAGTTACATACAGTAGCTTTGAAAAATGGGTGCTGACTCTTACAAGTATAAACTGACTCCTAAAGCACAGAGAAGACGACACAAGACTCATTCATCAAATAACTAGGGAAATGAGCTCAACACTGTACTTAACAACAATTGTCATTGTGAGAAACTTCAATTTATAGCAGCATTTTATGTTAACAATGGACATGACTACTTGTATTCTTACAGATATAGAAAGACTGTGTATTTCTTGCTGTTCGGAGGAAAGTATTGTATGTTTTCCCCCAGCATGGATCCAACTTTCTGTATTCCCCTCCACATTTGCTAAGTTTTTCAGCCTCTGGCTGAAACATTCTGTTTTAGAGCCTGTTTTAAAGCCCAAGTTCCAAAAAGCCCTTTCTGATTGTCCCTGAATCTAACTGCTGGTTTGAATCTAACTACCAGTTAGATTCAGGGGTATCTGGGGGTGCAGCTTATCACAGGTGGAGGTAGTGCTAAGATAGGTTGGTAATGAGGGGACGTTTAAAACATTAAACAAACATACATATAGGCTACCTCACTTTCCACAAGTGCAATATGCTTTCTGCCTTTCAGATTTATTTATTATGACATTGCCTGTCCTTGTCTTGTTTCTTTTGTTATTTCTGTGTCTTGTTTTTATACTGTTTTTAACTTAAATTGCTTGTCTGTTTTTTCTGTGTGTATAATGCACTTTCAGTTGGCAATCCCAATTTCGTTGTATAGGTGACTGTACAATGACAATAAAGACTATCTTATCTTATCTTATCTTATCTTATCTTATCTTATCTTATCTTATCTTATCTTATCTTATCTTATCTTATCTTATCTTATGATGTCATACGGGGAGAGAAATCTAATAGAAATCTGGAGGTGGAGAAAAAGAGATTTTTTAATTTTTTTCTCATACTTTGGGAGTCTCTAGTCACACCGGGGCCTCATAATAATGTAAAAAAATAATAATAATAAAAGACTGTAAAGGAAGTTCTTAGGATTCCAAAAAAATCCCCCCAATTTATTTTCTTAATTATATTGGAATTTGGAAGGAGAACCCTCATTCTGAAGGGGCTCAGGACTGAACATGTGGCTCAGAGAGAGGAAAACTCACTATGTGTGACCTCCCATTTAGAAACCTTCACATCCCTTCTGGGTTAAACCAGGACTGGCCCTCTGTGACAACGGACACAGATGTTGGTCAGGGTCACCGCTCCAAAGAGTGTGTGTGTGTGTCTGCGTGCATTTGTGCATGTACTTGCCTTTTTGTTGACCCTTTAGAGGAGCATATGGCAGCCAACACAAAGCCTTAACTCATTTCCTATCAATACTGATGCTGTCTTGCTCCTCCTTCTCTCAAAGGTGAACAACAGGACACTTGGCACCAGACCCCCCTCCCCACACACACACACACCACACCACTCCCCTCCCCTTTTATTTTACAGCCTCTTCTTCTTGCTTGCCATCCTTTCATTTTCAGATTGGCTCCTTTCACCAAGAGCAGGCAGCAGCAGCTGGAGGACTGAGCAGCATTACAACAGGGCCTGAGCCGCACATTAACTCCTAGTGACCTAACACAAACACCCCTGTTTAAACACACACAGACATACGTGTGCGCCCCCATTTCGCACAAAAATCGTGCATAAATGTGTTAATATACTTCTCTACGGAAGCATATTGACGGAAAGAGAGGAACTTGTGGCAGTGTGTTATCAAAGATTATTTCCCTGGAAGGAAGATAGTTTCCTGAGCCTGAGGACCTGAGCTGATTGCCACCACTGATCTGTGCCTGCCTCCACACGTCCATGGAACAGGCCACAGGTGATATGTGTCGGTTTGTGTTTCCTTGACAATTTGTGTGAGTGTTTGAGAGGATGTATGGTTGCCTTGGGACAGTAAATTTTTTGTAGCCTTAAGTAGCGTTGACTGAAGCAGTGTCCACCACTCACAAACCTCTCCACAGGTCAAAGCCCCAGCAGGTGACTCAGTTAGAAAGCGCTGCAGCTCATCCACAGTCAGGCCAGTGCTGGAAACCAAAACAAAGACTTAAGAGTGTGAGGTTTCCCTCTGTGGGATGATGTGACTGAACATGACTCATGGTCTATAGCCAGTATATTACGTGTGTGGTATGCAGAGAGGAAAAATATGGTGAAGTTTGACTATTAGACATCTAATTTTTTTTTTCAGTAGCACTTTTGACTCATTTGAAATGATTCTTTACATTCCTCAATGTGTGTTAATAAAAGTGTCTGGTTCTCTCTTATTTACTGGTCTGCACAAAGCAAGTCCAGTTCATGGGCAGTGAAGAGTTTTCATTTGAGTGGTTATTTATGTGCTGTGCAAAGATTTCTGTCCTCATAAATCCCAATTCCTCAACTCCCATTAGACATTTGTCATTAGCAACCACCCAAAAAAGTATGTAGAATGCTTACATTTTCTTCGTACACAGTAGGCCTTTTTACTGGAAGGAATGGTTAGACATTTTGGACTTGATTATTTATTTAAAAATTGTTACCACGCAAGTACAAAGCTATAGACATTTGAGTCAATGCTGATCACCCATCATTATATTGTTTGCCAGTTTTGCTTGATACATTTTCAAATAAATGACAAATGTTACAATTTGATACTTTTTCCAATCAACTGAAAAATTGATAATGTCATTTACTTTTGTATTCTGTGTGTAATGCTTTGGTTAAGTGCATCAGTGGAGTGTATATGTAATTTGCATGGTATGTTCTAGCCTAGGTGAGTGCAGTCAAGTCACTGCCTTTGTTTTGACTGTCAGGTGTGTGACACATGGTGGTCAGGGTGGGGAAAGGTATTTCCAATAAGACTTGCACAGTTTCCTGGAAAACCCAGCCAGCCCAGCGGAAAACGCATTATTTTGACTTCCAACTGAAGGCTCCCGGTGAGTGTGAACAGTGCTACAGTCAGAAGCTACAGAGAATCAGAGCTCATTTTACCTTTTATGTTGTCACACAGGCCATGAGTCAAAGGCACTTAAGGCGAAACATGTCAGGCCTTAACATATTTTGTTTTCATGCACTGGTCAATTTTGAGATTTATGTCTATTTTGGTCCCATAACATGTCTTATTTCAAAGTAGTATAAATCAAATGTCCGATTTAGGTGTTCATTTGACTAAATACTTTCTGTTTGTGTCTGTATATTTTTCATCTTTGTCAATACTTGGAACTAAAAAACTCCTCTATGCACTATTCTGAATGGTATCACAGACTGATGTGTACATATGTTGTTAATTGTCTGATTTATGATAGTTTGATCTGAAAGAAATATGCCAATGTTGTTTGATTAAAACACACATTTTAGACACTTATATGTTGTGAAAATAAAATAAAGATGTCAACTCTTTTTAACGCTTTATCCAACATCTGGATTTTTCTTTGTCACTGGATGACTAAATGCATTAAAACAACTTGCAAAAACATCTGCATGACAATTATGTATTGATCTCATCCTGAGAGGAATTTCTCGATGCTTCCCGTGGAGGAACATTATATAGCCATGGGTTGCAAACCGTTTTGGCAATACATGATATCTGATCCACTTATGTAGGCTAATGGAGAAAAATGGGCCCCGCACGTTCTTGCACAATTAACTGTAAGCGGTAAACACACACACGCACGCGCACACACAAACAGACACAGACACAGACACACACACACACACACACACACACACACACACACACACACACACACACACACACACACACACACACACACACACACACACACACATGCCATCAGAGTGTGCACACTAAAAGGTGGAGTCTCAGCAGTGGGACTTTTTTTCTCACCCGCAGGGATCAGATCTTGACTTGATGAGCCAGGAAGGAATCCAAGGTGAGGCCTCTAAGGAATTAAACCACACCTGGATGTGTTTTAGCCTGAATCTGGATTTAAATCTCTACCTAGGCAAATTTCCATGATAAGATTGTTTATTTGGTAACATCTAGAGGAAAACCTAGTCTATGTGGATTCATGGAGCGCACCGCATTAGCCATGCCACGCGTCTTCCCCTGTTCCCTGCGAACAGCGCGTAAAAGCGAGTGGCTCCGGTGCGCCCTGGCCTACCACCACTGCCCCGACCCCGGCGTGGACAACGAGATAGTAGTCCTGGCCACTGGAATAGACCAATACCTGCAGGAGGTCTTCCACCACCTGGCCTACCCGAACCAGGACGATACGGTGTCGGCGGAGGATTTCAGCGAGCTGTGCGCCGTGCTGGGGCTCACCGCGGCGGACAAAGGAAAGAAGAGGACGGTTAATAAAGGAGGAAGCGGAGATAGTGTAAAAGGTGAAGAAGATAATGAGGAACTTGGGGATGTGTGTTCCGGGCTGCCCAGCCAGCTCTCCTTTAAAGACTTCCACTCGCGGCTTTGCGGTTATTTCCGTGTGCGCAGTGCGCGCAGAGGCATCGACGCCGGGGAGAGCGTGTGGCGCCTGCCCGTGACAGAGGACACGGAGCTGGTGGAAAGACAGATCCGGCTCCGGTGGCCGCGGGTCAGGCGGAGAAAGAGCGTTAGTTTTGATCTGACAAGGGACCAGAGTGGAGCCGGTAACAGGTCAATGAAAGGGCGGACTGTAGAGGACTGCGAGTCAGGTAGGCTACTGTCTGTTCCATGTGTGATTGCATTTCAATGTCTCATGTGATTCACTAGGAGTAGGCTATACAAAAACTTTAATTCACTTCTACTTCATCTAACCATCATTAAGATACACAGCAGTAATCATTTTCCAGTTTGAGAGTAAGAGATGGGGAGGCAATAGACAACACCTTTTCATCCCCTCTACCACCTGTCCTCTCATTCTCTTAATCTCTTGTAATACACGATTTTACTTTACTGTAGCAAAACAAATACAACTAAGTAAATATACTTCGTGTAATTTTCACACATATTATCAGCTAAATGTACTCAAACTACAAAAGGAAAAGTACACATTCTCCATATTAATGCTCCCTGTGGCAGATGTAGGCTACTCTTATACATAAGAGTATACTGTGGTATTGTTTCATTGGTGGAGAAAATTCACGTTTGAACTACTTTATAATCAGTCGGCTAGTTTACAACAGTGGCTCAACACACACACACACACACACACACACACACACACACACACACACAACGTATACTGGGTTGATCTGTTCATGTGCCAACACCATCCCTACTCAAATTTGACCCAACTTTAAGATGAAATTATGTTAGACAGCTAGCATCACTCAACACATACTATGAAATCTTACCCTTTAAAATGTAGTTGTTTATAAACTAGAAATTGCATTAAGTGATTTTCGAAATAAGTAAATGAGTGACAAAAAAAGCAGACATTTTGATGTTAATTTTTTTTCTGTGAACTTCGAAGGACCAGAAAATAGGTGGGTGCCAAACAACCCTGGTCTCCCCTACATATGCACGTGCACACCGCTATGCTCTAATACAATGTTTCGTATTCTACAAACATTTTAAACATACAATCTTAATTTGTAAAGTAACTAGTCACTAAAGCTGTCAGATAAGTGTCGTGACATAACATACACGATATTTCCCTTTGAATGGAAGTAGAGTAAAAGTACTTTAAAAGTAAATTGTACCAAAGCATAGTACTTCAGTTAAACTACTTAGCTACTTGTTTATACTGTCTACAGTTTTGTCCAACACTGGTGAAGAATGTATTCAGATCCTAAACATAAAAAGTATAATGTATGAATTATCATCAAAAGCAAATTTGATTTGACTTAAGTTGAACTGTTCCTTCTTTCTTCTCCTCCTCCAGATGAGGTGTGCGCTCTGCGAGAGCTGGTGGAGGACCTGCGCTCCACGCTGCAGGGCAGTGACGCTCGCTGCCTGGCCCTAGAGGTGGCTCTCAGACGGGAGAGAAGCCGCGCTCCACCTCCTCCTCCATCCACCTTCAGCTCCACGCCAGCTTCAACCAGCCCACGCTCCATTACTCTGGTCCAGGGCAAACTGGTCCCAACGCACAGGCTCAGAGGCAGCACTGTGGGAGCAGAGGGGGCCAGGTGGCTGGGGAGGAGATGGGACCTCCGGGACCCTCTCCTCAGGGAGCTGAAGCTGATCCGCTCCTCGCGTGACGGACAGCTGGACGAGGCCATGAAGTTCAACCAGCGTCTGGAGGAGGAGCTGCGCTGGGCCTACCAGAGGGTGCGCAAGCTGCACGGGGTGGAGTCTGCCCTCAGGAAAGAGAATGCTCACATCAGGTTGGAGCTTTTACAGTGGACTGGATGATGTGTTGCATGTATGGCGGAAGGTTTAGTTTCAACATTGGGAGGAGGGGGGTTTTAGGGGGACAGTAACCAGATAGGTGTAGATTTCAGGGGGAATGCAGTGGATATGTCCCCCTCAATATTTACAAGAGGTCAATTTGTCCCCCTAAAAGACAACCCCCTTCTCCCCAAGTTAAAAGAAAATAATAGTTCAGGGGGTCTTACCATTTATAAATGCTTCTTACCTATAACTATATATTGACACCCTATGTAAAACAAAAGTCAACATACAGGTACTTGTTACAAGTCCCATAGACATTTGAATATAATTCAGGAACCCTGAAGGTAAGAAAATGAGGACGCAGGTGTCTCTCTGCCCACCATAGCTGACATCTACAAAGCACCATGTGTCCGAAAGGCCACACACATAGCAGCCGACGCCTCCCATCCTTCCATCCAGGAGAAGGTTTCAGAGCATCTGGGCCAGGTCTGCCGGACTGTGTAAAAGCCTCTTTCCCCAAGCCATCAGAACTCTGAACACACACAATGTATTGCCCCCTCCCCCCCAAACTGAACACAGTGTACCCACCTATAATCTGAACTACACCAGGCACTTTCCCCCTCACTAGTCACTTTTAACACTTATAGAATTGTCGGCAGGGAGAAACGGTATTTTTTTTTATGTACGCAAGTACACAAAGTAAATGACAAAAAGAAAACCTTCAAACCTTCAAACATAAACAAGCTCGATTAAGTACTTACATTAGCCTACTACTACTGTACCACACTTTCTGCATTGCCTTGCCATCACCAAGTATGGTCCACTTTGTCCGAAATGGTTGGGAAATACATAGTTACAGGTAAGACAGATATATACACTATATTGCCAAAAGTATTCACTCACCCATCGAAATAATTGAGCCAACACTTTGGCAAATAAGTGTATATGCTTACACACGCTGAACTGTTCATTTGACCTTCTTTGGGGAGATTACAGTTATGTAATTCACATTGACATTCACATATTTACCTTTAAATATTCAGGGGGACATGTCCTGCAATCTACACCTTTATTTGCATGGGAGAATGGCTAGATATGATGAGTATGGTTTAGTGATGTTGGATGCTGTCCCTCAGGAGGCGAGCGGAGGAGGCCAGAGAGGCTCTGAGCTTGGGGCTCCAGAGGGTCCGCATGATCCAGGAGCAGGCTCAGTGTGTGCCTCAGCTGCAGACCAGGGTCAGCCAGCTAGAGAGTCAACTCAGCCAGTACAGGTATGTGTGTGTGTGTGTGTGTGTGTGTGTGTGTGTGTGTGTGTGTGTGTGTGTGTGTGTGTGTGTGTGCTTGCGTATGTGCACATGTATTACTAATGTTGCGGGGACATCTTTGCTGTTCACACCGAGATATTGTTGGGACGTGGGGTCAATACTTGCTTATAGTTATGGCAAGTCTATGTAATGTCCCTGCAACATGAGTAATACACACTGTGTGTTTGTGTGTTTGTGTGTGTGTGTGCGTGCGCGTGTGTGTGTGCGTGTGTGTGTGTGCGTGCGTGCGTGCGTGCGCTGGTGAGAGAGTGGAGGCATGTTGGTGCATGGTCCATTTACACATTAATTGCCTCTGCTCCACCTAGCTGAAATTCAAGTTACTGTAAGCCAGTGCTTCTCAAATGGTGGGGGGGTCGCGGTGGGGTCTCAGGGGGGGGCGCGAGCGGCAGGGGGGACTTAGTGTTTTGTTTTTTTTGTTTTTTTTATATATATTTTTTTTTTCTTAAATAAACATTATACCAAGGGTCAGAAGTGTAACAGAATTTAGATCTTACAAAGAAAGGGAGTATCCACTCATTGGACAGAAGGCTGTCAACATCTTACCAACCTTTGCCACCTCCTATCTGTGTGAGATGGGCTTTTCCACTGTTGCTGCACTCAAGACAAAGTACAGGTCCCAGCTTAACATTGAGCAAGAGTTAAGAGTAGCATTATCAAGTTTGAAGCCCAGATTTGGAATGATGTGCACTGCAAAGAGGGCTCACTGCAGCCACTAAAATACAGAGCAAATTGTATTTTTGTGTATTATAAACAGAATGTGTTCATATAAAACAGACAAATAGGGAAATAAGTTCAAAATAATTGTGAAGGTGAATTTAGTTATATTAAAAAAGCTCAAACTGATGTAGCTGCCAGTTTCAAATAGTTCAGGGTTCAAGGCTTTTTTAATGTCTTGTGTTATGTTCAGGGAAAGTATGCAAATTGTACATTAAATATTGTTGCAAATGTTGCACACAAAGAGTAATGTTTATTTTTAAGTCATATATATTTTTGAAAGGGATTAAGCTGATGAAGCTGACTGACAAGTGACCAATGTTTACTGTTTAAAAATGTTATTAATTAAATGAAAACCCCAGTGAATCATTTGCTCTTGTTTCTGTGTTTTGAGATTCACACAGACTGAACGGTCTTGTTTAAATGTTACAAATTGAGTTAATAAACTTGGAAATTGTTTTAAGATGTTGCAGATGTCAGCACATTTTATTAATCTATTTTAATAATAAGGTGATTGTATGCAGAATGCTGGTGCTAGCAACTCAAACTCATATATAACTCTTATACAGATAAATAAATAAATATTAGCAGGTTCTCAATAGTATTTCAATTTAGGGGGGTCGCGAAAAAATTTCAGTCTCCCAGGGTGGGCATGACAGAAAATAATTGAGAAGCACTGCTGTAAGCCAACAGCTTTACACAAAAGTTTGTGTCTATGTCTGCCGGATGTGCACATAGGCAACCGTTTGCAAGATTCTCACATTTACCCCTCATAAAGTTATGAGGTGATAATGTGAGAATCTCGTGTTTACAGCTTGTTTTGATGGCCCCACATTCTTTGTAGTTTACATGCTAATGTGCAGGAAGCAACACAGCAGTCTACATAGGCAACACTTTTACTAACAACAGCTTTTCGTGTCAAACAACCGTTCATCACAGTTCAACAGCACCCACTGTATGTTTCAATGTTTATACCTAGGACGTTTTCATCATAATCAAAACCATTAACGAAGCTGCCTCTATTTGCTGATTGGCATTATATCTGAGCTATCTTACACTATCCCTTTACCCCCCTCAGATCCCGCTGCACCTCCCTCCCTGACTCCGCCCATCAACACATGTACCCAATGGGAGCACAGGACGCTTGTGGACATATAGGTGAGTGGCTGGATAACCCATGAGTCACTGAGCAATTAGGGATGAGGAGTGTGTTCTAACCCAACTACAGAGCCACAATTTGCCACAGTGTGCTCACTGACATGTTTGTTTTAAGGGTTCTGCAATAATATTTGCATAAAGCTTTGTAGTAGTTGTTTTTCACAGCAGTGCTTTTGACTTGTAGCAGGAAAAGCACAGGGGTAGTAACACATGTGGTTGTAAAAATGAAAAAGTTAGTAAAACTCTGAGACAACAGTTTTCTCGAGATTTTGAGTTTTCCTAACTTTTTCATTTTTACATTGTGGCTCATTTGCATTTACTCGCCTTCTGAGCAATGGAAGCTAATAGCTCACTCACCTCAATGGAATGCAGTCATTTAAATGTTGTCAATTACACCACCCACAGAACATTATTCACCAATGCTTTGCAGCAGTTAAGTAAAAATAAAAAAAACACCAAACCATAGCACACTTTTGTGGAGTCTAAACCACTGAAATGGATAATTGAGTTGTAAGTTAATGAGTCCCTTCCCCTGTTTGCAGATCCAGAGTGCCTTCAGAGAGCAGTGGAGGGTAGAGCTGCCTCTGATGAAGAGGAGGAGGACAGGGGTATGAGGGAGGAAGGACAGTGCAGCCCGATGGAGGTGAAGAAGCACATCAGCCAACATACATTCGGCTGTGACAAAGGGTGAGCCAATATCCAACACACATACACCACCACTGTGCACACTAATGCCTCGTTTCCACTGATCAATACAGTTCAGTTTGGTACGGTATGATTTGGTAAGGATCCCTAGATCTGGCTTGCGTTTGTACAGCCAACAATAACCTTACTTTCTAGGCGGGTTATGTGCCGGATGGCAATAGCAGCTACGTAACTTCCATGCCATTATAGCAGTGGGATACAGTGTAGCCTGCTGATTAATTCAATGGAGAGGAATGCCACACAATAAACAAAGAGCTGCTTGCGTACACAAGACAGAAGACTCTTCACTCTTGTCAACGTTGCTGCATACAGCAGTTTATCTCTGGCATGGAAATTACTATTTTGTCGACCTATGAACGGACTACAGAGTTTAGGTCCACCTTTGGGGCCTGTCCAATCCACCGGAAGGGAAAAGGTACGGCATGCTAATTTTTTGCTTATTTTGGTACCCTTCTCAACCGTTAAAAGTGGAAACGCAAATAAATGCGTGCTAAACCAAACCAAACCGTATCGAACAGCTCAGTGGAAACAAGGCTCACTGTACATCACCTTAATCCTATTCCTTCCTTAAGGTGTCAGAATGGGGTCCACCCACTGCCCTCTCAGAGTCATCCGCATGATAGGAACCTCAGCAGCAGGTTTATGGAGAGCAGGGGGCGCTGCCTGCTGAGGGGATCACACCCAGAGCAGCCAGACGGAAGCAGACACAAAGAGAATGAAAAGGTGTGTTAAAGAGAAGCCAATAGAAAAGGAACCTCTTCACCATGAGTAGAAGTGTCCATATCGAAGACAATGAAAGAAAAAAACGTCTTTCAGCTAGATAACAAAACGTGTATCCACGCATCACTTATTATACATTATAATCACAACATTATATGCAGTTATCTCATGATCACAAGTTAGTTATCTTGTGTTCACAGGATAAATATCACATGATCACCGTAAAACAGAATAGTAAAAATATATATGGGCAGAACAGTGTTTAAAAGCTTTGTGCATTGATCTGTTTTGCCAGAAAGCTGAGGAAGAGGAGGACAGGACACGGCTGGAGGAGAAAGAGAAGAGCCGCCTGTCTGTGCTAGAGGAGAAACTGACAGACGCCCTCACACTGCTGCTGCAGCTACGCAACAAGGTCCACACAACACACACAAGCAACACACTCAGTCAGCTTAACAAGGCAGCTAATATACTGTAGCTAGCTAAAGTCTCATTAGTTTGGCTGGCTTGTTAGCTTTGTTTTCTTTTTATGTATTTTTTTAAATATATTTAATATAACCATTTCTGCTGATCCCCCTTTAATATTTCTATTCTGCTATTAAGATATCGGGATTTTTGTTTTTTTTTATAGGCGTTTTTAATGTTTATTGTTGTAGCTATCTGTTAAAAAAACACCGTAAAACATCTCTCCCTCTCTCTCTCCCTGTGTAGAACGTGTCTCGCTCAGCCCTGGGGAAGATTGTGATGGACACTCTGGACGTGTGCAGCAGGAGGGGGGACGGTAGGCCTACAATCGTTTGTTTTTTTTATTGTAAAGATTTGTTTTTATTAAAAGATGCTCAGAATACAGCACAATTGCAGTTCAAACAATGTGTCAGGTTCCATACATGCCTTTGAAAGCTATATTGGCAAAAGCAAAAAGTACAAAAATAATGATCAGAAAATAAATTCTATCTCATAATAGACAAAGAAAGCAGGTTAATACTGAGCCAAATGAATATTTTGGGTGATATAATATGTGTCTTAATTTATGATTGGATCAGAAATGATCATAGTTGAAAAAAATAAAACAAAACAGGAATTAATAGAGAGCATCGTACTAGTCCCAAACATTCATGCTATACTAGTGTTGCTGCTCAATGACTGAGTTTTCCCTGCTACTGTGCATTGTTTTTTACCCATCCAGGTCGCTCTCAGATCCTGCAAGTAGCCGACGCCCTGTGTGTGCGCCTGTCCTCCAGGGATCTCCTTGGTAACGGAGGGGAGGATGAGGAAGGAGAGAGCAGAGAGAAAGTCCAGCTTCCGTCTTCAGGGCGTCAGAGCAGCAGTACTGTCAACCCTCTGCTCATCTCCTGTTAGAATAAGCTACTGGTGTCCTGTGCTATACTTCTCCTTTACGTTTGTCTGTTTTTCTACAATATGCTTTGGCTTCCTTGCACTCATGTCCGTTTTTTCACTTGTGTACGAACATTTCTGAAATGTATTTAAAGATTAATTTGTATTTCCTTTTAATCCAATCTGTTGTGTAATATACACTCTCTATTTAATTTGAATGATTAAATTTTTTTTTATCCAAAGCCCATGTTCCCTGTGGATTCTTCATAGTGTGAAGATGTAAGAGTTGATCCATCCATTCTACAGTATCAGGAGTTTGATATTATTTATTTCTAGATTTACTGTAAACATACACATCCGCCTGTTAAGGTGAGACACTGAAGGCAAAACATTTGTTTTTTCAAGCAGTTTAAAAAACAGTTTTTCCATTTTTCATAGTTGTACTGTATAAATCAGAGGTTCAAACTGTACATTTAGGTGTTTATTTGACTAAACCTTATCTGTTTGCATCTGTATATTTTTCCTAAACCACCCCATTTTTAGCCATTATCGCAACATTAGTTTTTTTCAATACTCTGTGAAGCAAAAGTCTCAACTTATAAAGTACTTACATGGTACGTTCTAAGCACTTTTCTGAAGGTTTTTACAGATAATTTGTTATAAATGTTGTTCATTGTCAAATCTACAACACTAATAAGAAGTCAAAATGAAATAAATGTTTAACTCTCATGGCTTTATCAACATAAAAAGCTGCTTCTGACCAACAAGCGAACAGAGGAAAACACTTTATAGTGCATGGCTTCTTGTCAGATCACGGACACATTCACAGTGAAAATGGACACATTAAATAAACAGTAAGACGGAAGGACTGGTACGAAATAATATAGTATTTTTATTTCCAGCAATTTACAAAGTCCTGCAGGGAGAAAGCCTTCCTCTTCACCTCATAGAGCTCAGAGGGCTTTTATAACATACGGTGAGACTCACACCTTTAAGACATAACATGTTTGACATCCCCATCTCAGCCTGAGACAGGTGAAGGTTTACAATCTGAATCAAAGGCTCCAATCTCCATGTGGATAGGCTAATGCTGGCGAGCTGACCATCGGTGAGTTCAGGGACTCCAGGGGTTTTCAAGCACTGAGGTTAACAAGGCAGAATGTGGGTGAAGGGTCTTTTTAAATGCTGGTTCTACTTAATACATCTAGAATCATAAGGAGAAGCATTGTGCATCTTGCCACATTGAAACATATTTTCTCCGGTTTTCTGCTGTATGTGGGTTGAAATATCACATCGGTTGGTACTTAACTTGACCTCAGACTTTTTCCTGACATCCGGTAAAATCCCAAAGTCCTAATTTTAGAAGATTTGATGTTTTAATTTATTATATATATATATGTTCTGTGGTTTTACCGAAAGCTTGTAGCTGATGCTACCAGCCCTCCCCCTCTCTCCATTACTGTATCATAGAAATTCATTATTACATTACACATCATAAATCAATCAATCTCTCTGTACATCTTTTATTAATCAAAGCGAATTAAAGAGTTGCTACTCTGAGGCGAACCTAGCTCCTGATTGGTTACTCTGAGTTGAGCTTGGCTCCGATAGGTTAAGGCCATTCTATGTTTTATAAGTATACTTTTCCTGTGTCAGACATAGTTGTGTCTCTGTGTGTGTGTGTGTGTGTGTGTGTGTGTGTGTGTGTGTGTGTGTGTGTGTGTGTGTGTGTGTGTGTGTGTGTGTGTGTGTGTGTGTGTGTGTGTGTGTTAGCCCTTACCACCGTTCTATAGTGGCAAGCACCAAAAAGCTCTACAGGCCTTTTGCACACGAAACAAAACAAAAAAAACATAGAAGAGAAAATTACAAAGTCATGGTGACAGAGAAGCTGAGCCAAAATGAAATGGCAAAATAAACAACCGTATATATAGAATAAATATAGTATGTACAATTTGCTTTGTGTGCTTTCTAAAAATAAATAGACAAAGCATTACCTGCCTCCCTTATAGAAGTATTCACAACTTTCTATTGACATAGAGGCAGAACGCTGGCACCTGGTCAGTAAGAGAGTGGAGCATACAGACAGATGGAAGGAGGACCAGTCAAACACTGGAGGAAAGACAGGGACAATGTCACTGCAGATGGATTGAATCCAGAGTTGTAGAGTTAAGAGAATCCCTGCGCTGCCCTCTGGTGTCCGTTACGCAGATCACAGTGCTTTATACGTTAGACCAGCGTGACAAGTGGCTTCATCTTTACAGTGGTTGTTTGATGACATTTATGACACAAAATAAAAATCACAAGGAGTTAAAAAGATTAGGGAAAGGTGGAAAGGAATAGAAAATAAAAATCACAATTTTAACATAATTGACACTTTAAAAAATCAGTCAGACCAACAACAACAAAACATTTCAACAGGTAAAATCAAGTTTTTTTTGCACATTCACACTATGTGCCCTGCACATGCATTCTGCTGGACCCTTCAAAACAGCACGCAAGTCTGAAAAGAATCGCATGCGGGCAGCTCCTAAGACACTGGGCTTTGCCTCTGGACCAACGTCTGTACTCCGTGGCTGAAGACTTCCGCTGTCATTGTCCTCATCTGTGTATGTGTATATATATGTGTGTGTGTGTGTGTGTGTGTATTTCTAAGGGTTGCCCTTTGATTAAACATAATCCAGTCAGTCTTTGATTTACAAACAGTTAAATTCCACCTTTACAGGCGTATTATGATTCATAATTAATGTGTGGAAAAAAAATAAAACAACACATTTATCCAGAATTTTGCTCTCACCCACTCTACAGAATCTGAAAAAAATAACAAAAAAACTAAGGAAATCTTCTTCAGTGCCCACTGACACTACAAAAAGACTTAAGACTTAAATCTAAGGTTTTTACTAACATTGCTTTGACTAGGCCCTCAGGTGGCTTTAAGATATTTTGTCAAATCTGAATCAATCCAATACCCACTCTAAAATACTACCAACCTCAAAAAACAAGTTGAAGGTGTAATCTGGAAAATGCCTTTTGTCAAAATCAGTGAATATCTTCTTAAGAACTGCTACCTTTCCATACTGTGTGTACTGAAAACAATTCTAGTGTTAATACACAGCCTCGGCTCTGGAAACGGGTATTATAACAATGGGGTTACTATCCATTTACAGAGCCTAGGCTGTCTATTAACACCAGATATCTTTAATTGGCCTGTCTTTCATTTGAAGGATTCTGTGCTCCATTAATGTCTAAATTTGTTGTTGTAATCCCATTAAAAATAACAAATATCGGCAAAAAAATACCAGCAATCTGGTGTCAGCTGAACCTGGGTAAGCCCAACCTGGCTAAAGCAACTTCACACTCATTCACACTCTGTACCATGTGTGAACACAATGGCTTTCAGGTTGTTTCCAGAGCATTGCAACATGTCGAGCCTCTTTGTCACTTACTGTAAGCCTGGCTTGGACTACAACTACATCTAGCCTGCTTTCGGAGAGAGTGGGTTTCAGATGTGGGGAAACTGGTGCTATCTCACCTGGAAAATAAGACCTGTCTCTAACATATTGGGATCCATCAAAACCCATGGTGAGCTGTGTGTCATGTAGACAGACACATTCTTAAAGGCCACTTTCCACATACTATTTCCCATAGTTTTTTTGTGTATTTGCTCAGACAAAGACGGATCTTACTCAAGACACTGCATAGCGATATGGCAATTAAGGCACGATCACGATTAAGCGGTAGCTCACGACAGGCTGTGATATGTTCTCATTATATCATAGAGTCGATTCTATATGTCAAAGAATCTTGATTTTATCAACAAGAACAAAAAATTAATAGTGGTTAAGACTATTTTCCAAGTTACAGCAAATGCAGAGCTCACTGTTTTGCACCACGTGAACGCTGTGATTTTATCTGCGTGTATCTAATGGAGGAGCAAATAGTGTGATCTATGTAATGACAGATCGTGGACACTTTCTTATCCCTCACGGTCTAATATCATCATATCGCACGCAAGTAATATAACCTTTGTGGTCGTAAGAAATTGGTTGGGGACTTCAAAACAGGCTCTTAGTCTAAGGTATCTATTAGGCGATTCACAACCGCTCTGATATTCTCTAATAGAATCAAGGGAAAGCACAGAAATCACAATCCTGAAACAAAACCATCTGAAAAGGGACATGTTGGCCAGAGTGAATCCCAGGGAACAGCTAGCCCTACGCATTTCTACTTCATCAGAAATAATATTCACTCTGTATTATACAACATAGCACTTGGTGATTAAACATTCTTGTTCCGAAATTGTTTTTTGCAGTCTTCTGTCAACTGAATCTTAAATCTTCAGTAAGATTTCCAGTGTTAAAACTGGATCTTTTAAAAACCGGAGGCCTAGCATCCCCATTGAAAATAATGAGGAGCGGCCCTGTACGTAGAACGGAAAGCCATTCATATCAAACGCATATTTTTCTATTTTTGTCTATGGTGTTAACGATAGCAAAAGTAGTAGTAGGACTTTTAGTGGGGCTGGATTTAAAGGGGTGGAGTTTTTCTTTTCAGTTGTTGAGTTGGAGATGTGTTTGTCTCCATTGTTTCTAAGGTGAAACGCATATACTGTCAAGAATGTGGGCTGTTGCTGTGCTGCATCAGTGTCCCCGATATCCTGAACATGAGAAGTTACTGCCTTATACATATGCACTGCTACACCATCCATCAGTCTTACAGGAGAGATAAGCCCTTTTTTATTATAGACGATGTCCACATTCAGGTTAAGTGCTCCGGGCGTACGTGTGTGATGTTTGTCACCGTCCGTGCAATGCAAGCGTATACAGTATTTGAATTGTTTTTCCCGTGTATCAGTGCAGGCATTCAGTCAGTTGCCCGGGTTGCTGTCTCTGTCCCCCAAAAACCAGCGCATGTGGAAGCAGAGGGCGAGGAAGCCGGTCCCCAGCAGGTCACCCAGGGCGGTCAGGTAAGGGATGGAGAAGTTGTCGGGGTCCATCCCTCGGCCCCACATCCAGTGAACCATCCAGTCTGCCAGGTAGAGGAGGATGAGAACCTGGAGGGAGGACCAAGCACAAGTTCAGTGATTCTTGAGAACCGGGACAAAAGGCTGTCTTCCATATCTACATATCTCAGAGAAGGTTTCAATCTTTCATATGCAATAATACCTATTAAAAATGTACTTTAATGATTAAAAATAGCTTTTTTTATCAAACACAACACTAAATAATCTCTCATATCAATAAAAACTGTTTTTTTTACAACACATTCATGTTTTATATGGTTTCTAAGTGGTGGGACCACTTTAGGTCAACACCGTCAGACATTTCATTAAAATGTAATAAAATTAGGCAAAATAAGGGGCAGCTGTCACTTTGAAGGACCTCTTGTCAAATTCTGCAGAGTACATTAGAGTCAGACAGGCTCTGATGAGTGTTGTAGTTTTAGAATATTTTACATTCTGAATCTTGAAAGTCCTGCGTCACAACCATGATATGTCAACACCGACTTACAATTTCTTAAGAAGTTATTTGACATTTTTTGATCATTTTATTTTCCTGAAGTAGTTCATACTAGCACCTAACATCAACAGAAAAACCAAATGGCTACTAGATACATTCCATTTGTTCTGTTTAAGTAACGTTAAATATGTCAACACCGTCAGACAGGAAATCTGACGGAGTTGACATCTGACGGTGGTGATAGGCCAATGACGGTAAATAAAACAAAAGCTGGGAGGTTTTGTCAAAGCTTAGCTCAGTAGCTTAGTATATGTTGGATACATACATTGCACCCTGTTTTGTCCCACTTCTCAAGAATCACTGAGTAGACATAATCTGTAGTGGTTAAAACTGTCTAGCAAAAAGTAAATAAAAATATTGATGTGTATGCGTGTCAGAGACCTACAGTTACAGTTACCCATAACACCCTTCACTGAGTTTGAAGCAATGCAACTTAAATGAATAGTTCAACATTTAAAATGTTTTGCTTTTTGCCTCTGGTTTCCTACCAGTCTGTATTTTTATTTTTTAAATGGCATAACATGTAATACTATAGAGCGCAACATAACGTGGTAAAGAAACAAGTCCCAACAAGCACACAGGAGCATTTAGTGATGTTGTAAAGTTTATCTTTGAGCTACTCCCCTTAACTATCAGTGTTTGAGCTAAGCTAAGCAGGATGAGCAACCTTTACCCATTTCTACATTAAAAATGCACCGACAGTTACAGGAATGGTTTCTGTCACCTTCTTCTTGAGCTTCGTGAGAGAGACATTGAGGCTGTGTGCTATTTCAATACTCTGAGTTAATTATCATAGGGGTGTCACGATTATCCAAATCCTCGGTTGGGGTTAATATTTTCAATTTGTAGTATTCAATATTGCACACGTACTTTGCATCCGGGGAATTTTCTAGATATTGTACTGTCCTAAGCCACAACAAACAAGGGAGTAAATAAGAGAGAGTGAGTGTTTGGCATAGTGTGTGTACCTGTAGTAGTGCAGCAGCCAGGTAGAAGCTAATGAAGATGGGTGTGAGTGTGGTGTGTCCCCCCCTCAGGGAGTTGATGGTGTAGAGGAAGACGATGTGACCTGGAGCCACCAGGAGGAAGAGTACACGGGCCGAGCGAGAGTTCACAGCTAGAATAGAAATAAATTAAATATTTTAAAGATTCACATATTATGCAGAATTCACTTTTTAAAACATTCTTTCAACATTAATATGAATAGATACAAAAGTATGAGAAAAAACAACCCTGTCTCTCTTTGTCTCCACCTTTGCCTCTCTGACAATCTGGTTTTAAAAAGGCCAGTCAGATAACTGTAAGCTTGTGCTTGGACTTACAATTCAACAAGCCTGCTCCTGAAGAGAGTGGGTTTCAGATTCAAGGGAGCTGGTACTATTCTCACCTGGAAAATAAGATCTCTCTAACATATTAGGATCCACCAAGCCCCATGGTGAGCTGTGTGTTTCGGGTCAGGAAGACAGACCTAACTTATCCACCTGTGGAGGTGTGTTTGAATCTAACTGTCAGTTAGATTCAAGCCAGCAGTTAGATTTAGTGCCAATCAGAGCAGACTGTGCTTTTTGGAAGGCAAGAGACAGGCTCTTAACAGAGGCACACCGGTCCGACAGAGGCACACCGGTCCGACTACCGACCCTCGGCAGAAAATGGAGTCTGCGGATTCAGGCAGTTCCATTCTCCTCGACGGTCACCGTGAGAAGAACACACCAAGCCTAATACTGACTTGCCTTACGTTCTGCGCTTGCGCCGGATGAAATTAAGTAGGCTGTTATCATAACATTGGTCGTCATTATAACGGAGAGAATGCATGCTGCACACACACACACACACACACACACACACACACACACACCTCGCCCAAACTAGCCTACCTCGACTATTTCTGAAAACATGTGAACGTCTTGCACGGACAATCTAATGTTGTGTGCTGATTGTGTTTAGCCTATATAACAATCCAAACATTCTCCAACTCTGTTGATAGCCTAAAAATCCTAAATAGTGTTTGACAAAAGTGAAAGTAATAGACCTATCTGCTCCGCTGCCGTGACGGGCTAGCTCTCCACCAATCAGATTGCTCCGGCTGAAAGACGAAGCTGATTTAACATGTTGAATCGGCTGAAAAGAAGCCCGACGTCACCTACGACGGCCGACGTCACCAAACACACCAAACAGATTCGTGTCCCCCTCCAGACTCTCCGACCATGTCGGACGCCCGATTATCGGGCCTGTGTGTCCTGGCCTTAAGAAATATAAAGTGTTTCTTTGGACACTACTACTCCATGAAAACAGTTTCTAGTAGAAACCCAAATTACAATTTCGAAAGCTGAACAATTTGCATAATATGTGACCTTTAAAGATTCACCTCAATAAGCTATAGGCCTACCATGAGGAATGTAAGTCATTTTGAGGGCATGTTAAACTGGAAATATAGGGCATGGGTGAACCTCTCATAAAATCCCAATAATAAAAAGACCAATTTCATGGTGGTAAGGTATGTTTCCATGAGGTCAAAGCGTGGGGGTGGAATGTTCCACTTACAGGAGCCCAGGAAGGAGGTGCAGGGTGTGGGGCACTTCCTAGGGACGGGGTTTGGATCCCCCATGGGCAGCCCGTTCATGTGCAGATAGGTGGAGATTCTGCTGGCCTGCACCGCCACCAGGTTCCCTCCCACACCTGGTAACAGGGAAACACAAAGGAAAAAATATAGGACACAAGATGGCTCAAACAGTCAGCCCAAAACAGATGTCCATACTCATATGAATAAGAGTTTTTTCGAACTTGTAAAGCAACTGTTGGATAGTTTATGTTCATAATTTGTAAATATGAGTTTTCCTTAGCTTTTTTCTCTTCACTGTATGTTCGAAATAAACACATTTTCAATTAAATTCAAAATTATCATAACATGTCTATAAAGTGTAGAAGCATCCATGTCAACCTCTACCAAGATCAATGCCTGTTTGTTTTTCGTTATAATTATCCGTAACATTCGGTATACATATTTTCTTTTGCCATATCTTATTCCCAACCATTTCATCTTTGTTTATTGTGTTTTTTAGACTCCTCACCGTTGATGACTGGGGTGAAGACAGCCATTCCAGCAAAGTTTGGGTTCGTAACAGTCTTGTCCAGGATCAAACCACCAACACTAAAAAAGAGTGTACAGTAAAGGTAATTGATACCATACATGAGATGATCTTATAGAATATCATTTATTGTTGTAGATGTTCTTTTTTAAAGCTATACAAGAATGGAATACGCTCCCTGAAAATATGTCAACCTGCACAGATTTCCATATATATTAAAAACTGGACATTTAAGTATCCAGTTAGCTTAGCTCTTTGACAACATGGTTATAACTTTGGCTGTTATATCTTGATAATTGTGCAGGTCTCTGTGTGTACTCTTGTGTCTGTGTGAGTGTACAAATGTAGTTCTTCCATTTGTAGTAGAGATGATCGGTTTCTACGTGTGTATGGTCCCTGGTACAAATTAAGATTTAATATAGTTAGATAAATATTAAAATAATACCGCAGGAAAAGGAAACCAATACAATATAATAGGAAAACACAGACAGGGAACATTTTGCTGTGCTATAAGGACTTCTACTCTAAGTACCTTGCTGATTACTTCAACATACTTTTACTGACGTTGAATGTTTGAAATGCAGCACTTTTTAATTGTAGTGTAGTATTTTCACAGTATGGTTGTTTGACTTAAGTAAAGAGACTGAATACTGCTTCCACCACTAGTGGTCATATTTAGAACTGCTTTAGTTACAGTTCATCATTTCAAAGTGGAAGCAAATTTTACCTTAACGCAAAAGTAAACATCTTGAAAATGATTGTGTAAAAAGGCGACCAAAATGTACAGTCTTATTTTTATTAACAGTTTGTTATTATTCATAATTCTTTTGAAGGAAAAAAAAATTGAGTCAAAAAACATTTATTGGAAAACATGCATAAGTAGTGGAATAGGCCTTCACAACCTAAACACCATGGCTACAGTATGTGTTTTTTTCTGCTGGTAAATGTAGCGCTGTACCTGCTGATGGCCATGGCGATGATGACAGGCTCCCAGCCCGAGTAGAGCAGCTCTCTGGTGGACGGGACCCTGCGCGCGATCAGCACCCACAGGGGGCACAGCGCCACGAACACAGAACACACCAGCGGGTTGGCGTAGTCATTATGCTCTGCATGGGAACAACACAAGGGGACTTCATTTTGATGTATTTTTCATCAGTGCCATTCATGACCTCCCCTTTCTTTGTATTCCAATCAGAATGGTTCATGTTGGTAGTTTCTGTAAATTCGACACAATGACAACATGTTGTACAACCTCTATTTTATTCTTACAATGAGACAGGTTAAGTGTTAACAAGGAGGATAATTTATATGTGAGCTGTGGTGCTGCAACCAAGGTTAGTATCCCTCAATAGGATGACTATATTTTCTATGATTTCTACCAGGAGATAGTCCCGATAGTCTCATTAGTGCACAGGAAATGTACAATTGTACTACCAATTTTGCACATTTCTAAAGAAAATTGCTTATAGGCAAGGCAAGGCAAGGCAAGTTTATTTATAAAGCACATTTCGGACACAAGGCCATTCAAGGTGCTTTACATATGCAAAAACAAAAACACATCAAGAATAGAGCACACATTAAAAAAAATACATAAAAAAAGCGAATGAGAAACATGAATATAAATAAAACATAAAATAATTAAAAAGTTTAAAAAGAATAAAAATAAATAAAAATTTAAAATTACAGGTTAAAACGGAAACAGCAAAGTCTTCAGACCCGATTTAAAAGAGCCGAGTGTTGAAGCGGACCTCAAGTCCCGTGGAAGTTTATTCCAGAGCTTTGGAGCATTAAAACTGAAGGCTGACTCTCCCTGTCTAGTCCTTACTCTGGGGACTGTCAGTAGCCCAGTGTCAGACGATCTGAGAGCTCTGACTGGTTTATATGGGATCAGCAGGTCAGCGATGTATTTGGGGCCTAAACCATTTAGGGCTTTATAGACCAACATCAATATTTTAAAATCAATTCTTAGATTGATAGGAAGCCAGTGTAAAGACCTAAGAACTGGGGTAATGTGATCCACTTTTTTGGTCCTAGTGAGGACTCGAGCAGCAGCGTTTTGAATTAGCTGAAGCTGTCTGATTGACTTTTTAGGAAGGCCTGCAAAGACACTATTACAGTAGTCAAGTCTACTAAAAATAAATGCATGGACAAGTTTTTCTAAGTCCTGCTGAGACAGTAGCCCTTTAATTCTTGATATATTTTTAAGGTGGTAGTAGGCTGACTTAGTAATTGATTTAATGTGTTTTTTGAAATTCAAGTCTGAATCTATGACTACTCCAAGATTTCTAGCTTGGTGTGTGCTTTCTAACATAACAGATTTAAGCTGTGCGCTGACTTTTAATTTTTCATCCCTGTTACCAAAGACAATTACTTCAGTTTTGTCTTTGTTTAATTGAAGAAAGTTTTGGCACATCCAGTCATTGATTTGTTCAATGCACTTACTTAGTGCTTGGATCGGACTGTAGTCTCCTGGTGATATGGTTATGTAAATTTGTGTGTCGTCTGCATAATTATGGTAACATAATTTGTTCTTGTTCATAATCTGAGCTAGTGGGAGCATGTAGATGTTGAACAGAAGAGGCCCAAGAATGGAACCTTGGGGGACCCCGCATGTAATATTTGTTCTCTCGGATGTGAAATTGCCTATTGACACATAGTAGTCTCTATCCTTTAAGTAGGATTCAAACCAGTTTAGTACAGTTCCAGAAAGTCCAACCCAGTTTGCTAGTCGATCTAGTAATATGCTGTGGTCAACTGTGTCGAACGCAGCACTGAGATCCAATAAAACTAATACAGAGCTTTTGCCACTGTCTGTGTTTAAGTGGATGTCATTGAGGACCTTAACCAGAGCAGTCTCAGTGCTGTGGTGTTGACGAAAACCTGACTGGAAAACATCAAAGCAGTTGTTCATTGCCATGTAGTTATTTAGCTGCTGATAGACAGCTTTTTCAATGATCTTGCTTAAAAATGGCAGGTTAGAAATGGGCCTATAATTGTTCATGACTGATGTTTCTAGGTTGTTCTTTTTTAAGAGTGGCTTGATGACTGCTGTTTTCAGGGCCTGTGGGAATACACCTGTCCGAAGGGACATGTTGACAATTTCTTGGACATCTGAGGCCATACAGCTAAAAACTGTTTTAAAGAAACCTGTGGGTAGAATGTCAAGGCAACAGGAGGAGGAATTCAGGTGTTGTATAATGTCCTCCAGGTTTTTCTGGTTAATCAGACAAAATTCTGTCATGGCATTTGGATTGATTTCAAGTGGGCACAGGGATAAAACATATCTTGAAACCGGTATTGCTGTGATGACAGCTTGTCTAATTTTATGAATTTTGTCAGTAAAGAAGGAGGCAAATTCATTGCAGGTCCTCGTGGAGAGAAGTTCAGATGCTACTGACACAGGAGGGTTTGTGAGCCTGTCAACAGTAGAAAATAGGGCACGTGCATTGTTCTTGTTTTTGGTGATGATGTCAGAGAAAAAAGACTGCCTTGCATTTCTCAGTTCCGAGTTAAAAGTGCAAAGTTTTCCTTTGAAGATGTCATAATGAACATTGAGATTTGATTTTCGCCACCTACGTTCTGCTTTACGGCACTCTCTTTTTTCTAGTCTGACCTGCGGGGCATTTCTCCATGGGGATCTTTTTTTACCAGAGACGGCCTTCACCTTAGTAGGTGCAATGGCATCAATAATATTTGTGATTTTTGTAATTTTATAGGAATAACTGTTGATTGTTAAACCTTCACGTTAAAGGCTTTTGTCAAAATCAGTGAATATCTCCTCATGATAGTATTTTTTCTAGCCACTTTTAATGCAGATTCAGTCCAAACCAATTCAACGAAAGAACAATGTAATAATTCAAAAAAACAATAACGTCTAATAACACACTACAGGTTAAACCCTTTCAATCTGATCCATAATCCAACAAAAACTGAGTCTGACATTCAACTAATAGAGTTCTGCAGTGCACTGCGCTTGTGAGGAATAAACAGAAGTAATAGTAGTAATAGGCTATTAATCCCTGGCGTTGCCTCTAGGGGGCAATGTTGCTGCTCCATTGACACTACAGATGATTCAAACCGACAAACACAACATTTGACTAGGCAGATCACTTAGGTACACAACACCCAGACAGCAGCTGTGTTATTGTGTTTTTGAGCTAAAGTAACCTAGACGGAGCCCAATATAGTAACTGGCTGTGTGGCTTTTAAAGTGAGAAAGACTGTAAAAGATTACTACACACTCTGGTAAGGACAGTTCCGTTGCTCCTGTGTGTGTGTGTGTGTGTGTGTGTGTGTGTGTGTGTGTGTGTGTGTGTGTGTGTGTGTGTGTGTGTGTGTGTGTGTGTGTGTGTGTGTGTGTCTGTCTGTGTGGAAACTATTATAGAGTCTGGATTGGTGTGTATTTGTTACTGTTTTTATGTGTGTGACTTTTTTTGTATTTGATGTCAGAATAAAGCCATAGGAGCAGCAATATTTGCTTTAAACTAGTGAAAGTACATTTTTAAATCTCGTCTGCACCATCTATTTGTTTTCCCACTCACAGTGAAGCCTGCCCTGTATGCACATATGGAATGAGTGAAATTTACATCAAAACAACAAAGACGTCCTCCGCTCACGTTAACCAGCTGAATACATCCAGTTGACTGCATGTTGCACAAATTGTAAATATTGTTCATCACATTGCATATTTCAATTTAACTTATCTACTTTTTACTTTCTATTGTATTTTATATACTGTATAATGTTTTATATTATACAACAAATTCCTTGCACTACTTAGTATTTAGAATTTATCTAATGTAAATATTGTGTATGTTTATGTTTATCTTATTCTACTCTATATTTCTTTATCATACCTATTGCACCGTGGGTCAGAGATAAACGCCATTTCGATTCTGATGCATGTCTTGCATATATCAGAACTGACAATAAAAAAACTTTGTCTTTGACCTTGAATGATCTGTGATGGATAAAATAAAACGACAACTTTGAGGTCTGACAACCTTTTTCACACCTGCCGTGTTTGGTTGGATTTAAAAATAAATTGAGTTCATTTTCAACTTTGCTGGGGTTTGTTTGCGCACAGCAATTACACTCGGGGGTTCACCAAAATTTAACCAAACAAGCTTACCAAGACCTTGTTGAAGAGGTGGTCTTCTCAAGCTTCCAAACAAATTCTGGTGTGGTTCGTTTGTGGTGAGACCTTGATCTGACTGAGCCCGACCCAACAGCAGGAAGCTCTGCGTAACAAACTCCGGTAGCCAGCTACGCTATGCATTATGGGATGAGGAAAACCATCTATTTACTGTAGTTTCTTTCTGTAGTTTTTATTCTTGTAGCAGTTCAAGAACTACGATATCGTTCCACCCCAGACACATCTGACCGAGTGAAAATTAAGCTAAATGTGTATGTGTGTGTGTGTGTGTGTGTGTGTGTGTGTGTGTGTGTGTGTGTGTGTGTGTGTGTGTGTGTGTGTGTGTTACCTAGTTCTTGGTACAGTCCTGTTGAGACTCCTGCCAGCAGGGACAGGGTGATCAGGTCTCCCAGACTAGCAGCAATGGGTGTGGCCACGTTGTCCGGGTTGATGCCCACCTTTCTGGCTGCGATGATCACGCCGATCATAATTAGGCCTGTGGGGTTATATGGAGAGGGCACTGTCACACACACACACAGCTCCACATGGTAATATGTGTGATCTATTCTATGTAAAATGTGTTCTTCAGTGTAACCGTCTGTCTTCTCTTATTAGCTGTTCACTTCAAACAAAGTGGAAGGAGCAAAAACACAGTGTAGAACATGTTGACTTTATGGGTGTGCTTTATGGAAGGAGTTTTTTCCAGGAGAATGGATGGGGATTCTTTTGTTTTCCATCGGGGAAAGTTGATGCTTGGCCAAAACAAAACCTGCATGTAGTGTAAAAAACATGTGAGAAGTCCTAGAGCATATAAAGAGCGGCAGGGAACCTTTAGATATTTCAAATGGAATAAACCAGTGTTACATTTCCCCCCACACACCGATACTTTGAATGCTTCTGTTTCCTACAGCAATTGAAATTTATTCACTGCAGTTTACGATAAACATAGTCGTCTTGCGGCAAGAGCAGTGGATATGCCTTCTCTCACAGAAAAAGTAAATTGGGAGAATATTGTGGATGAGCAATTGCTGAGTTAATCAAAGGCATTATAAGAACATAATTAATGGCAAAGTACAGCGTGGCTCTTGGGATGGCAATGTCAGTCAGCCGGTCAATCACTTTCGTCCAGATATGGATGGTAAAAATATCTCATCTGGATGTCATTTTGTGATGATGGGAAAGAAATGAGTTTGGAGAACCATTTGTATCTGGCCCCAACAACAGTTCAACATTTAAAGCTCAGATGGTGGACATCACCAGACAAACACCAGCCTGTAAGCATTGTTATTGATGGCGTGTTAGCATGATAATATTTAGCTCAAAGCATCACTGGGCATAAGTTAAACAGGACTATTAATTTTACCATATAAGATAAAAAAAGTTACATTGTGTAGTTCAGCAGGTGGCTGGTCGGATCAGAGGTCAAATGTAGCCCATGCCATGCCTGATGACAAGCCGTTTACACACACAAGGCCATACCTAGCAGCAGAGAGGCGATGAAGGCTGTAGCCACACTGGAGGCACACAGCAGCACGGCGTGGCCCAGCCTGAAGTTCCCCTCTGGAATCCAGCCGAAGATCACTGCAGCTATGGAGGCCAGGAAGCCCACCACCGTGGCTTGGACCTAAACACACACACACACACACACACACACACACACACACACACACACACACACACACACACACACACACACACACACACACACACACACACACATTAAATGCATCATGAAGCTATCGATTACACTGATCATGTAAACTCCAGATCTATGCAAGACTTTTTTGTTACATTTGATCAGCGTTTCACATTGCCTGAGATAATGTACAGACACAGACAGACAAGATGTTGTCAAATAAACACCTAAATGTACATTTTGGACCTTTGATTTATACTAGTATGAAAGAAGACATGTTATGGAAGCAAAATAGACAAAAATCGCAAAATTGACCGGTGCTTTAAAAAGTGATGTTTGTGCATGCTGTGTCTCGCCTTAATTCATAGATATACCATTACTTTTTGTCCAGAGGGGGTTGAAACTTACATCTTATTCTGCAAATATTGTTCGTTTGTACTGTATGCTTGTTTATGTACATACTGGTGATTCACAAGTTATGTAATACTGTCATTAGTCCAACAGTCACGCTAGCTCCCTCAGTTTCCTGCCCATGCTATTTCCTCTCACACGTGATAAATGCTCAATGCCCAAGTTTATTTTTAGCCTGGGCTCCACTGACATCTCCATGACTCTTCACACAGTTTGGTTGCACCTGTTGGGGTGGGACCACTTTACATCTGTATCATTCTAAAGGTCAGATCAGGC
The DNA here is from genome assembly GCA_026929865.2 of Hyperoplus lanceolatus. Taxonomy (NCBI): domain Eukaryota; kingdom Metazoa; phylum Chordata; class Actinopteri; order Uranoscopiformes; family Ammodytidae; genus Hyperoplus; species Hyperoplus lanceolatus. The sequence goes on from CM049396.1 coordinate 22,340,019, forward strand.
AATAAGTGGAAATGTACTCGGCGTTCCAATCTCCATACATTCCTGCTATTTAGTATGGCAGAAAAGAGATTTAGGATATGTCCCAAATTTTGCGGTCGGATTTAAGCATGCCTAAAAATACCCGGATGTCTACTACATCCTGCCAAGATTTTTTGTGTTGAAATCAGAATGCTATTTGGGCGATTCTGACCCACAATCAGAGGTGGAAAGAGTACAAAAATATTCTACTCAAGTAAAAGTATGATTACTTGGATGAAATTTTACTTAAGTAAACGTAAAAGTACTAGTCTAAAAATCTACTGAAGTAAAAGTGAAAAAGTAGCTGATTTAAAATGTACTTAAAGTACAAGTTACTAGTTACTTTTTAACAGCGGGAGGGGGCAGGGGTCTCTTCAGTGTAGGGCATTCACATAGACAAGGGGATATAAATCTCAAACTAGTTTTGTTTAATTAATACAACACTTACAAATGAAAGTGCACAAATTAAATAAATCATGTCACCACACATGTATGAATGTATACTGTGTCATTATACTTTAGATAAGCAAATATGGAGCAAATAGTCTGTTAATGTGGGAATTTAACCGGTCTACAGACCTAAACAGACTGCAGCTGCAGTTCTAATAATGTAATTGTGTATAATTGATCGAAACCATGGACATTGCAAGGTTAGGCTGCTCGATTTTGACAAAAATCATAATCATGATTATTTTGATTGACATTGTGTAATCACAATTATTAGACAATTATTCATTGATTTAAGAACTGCAACATGCACTTATTTAACATTTGAAACCGTGACTTTTGACTTTAAACATATCCTAATTGAACTGAAAACAAGGAAAATGCAAATAGCCTAGCAAATAGTAAAACATATTTTTTATAATTAAATAAAATAAGTGTCAAAATCAAAATAAACTGTTGCAAATGTTGTCGATAGGACCCGTCTTTTGCTAGCAGGAATGTGAGTCCATATTTTAATGTATATCTCATGGAGCTGGCTGGATAAGCAAGTTGCATTGTAGGCTACAGTGTTCTTAATTGATGACTGTTGTGGTGGCAAGAGTCAAGGAGCTTTAAACTCCTGTGTTTTTTATTCCTTTATTGCTTGGTCATAGACCACTTGGATTCGGCTTAAAGTGAGTAAACTAATTGGTCGTGATGTTTTGAGGTGCAGCTGCGCATATGACTTTTTTTCTCTCTCTCTCTCACGGTCGCGCATGTCATCTGACTCGCGTGTCCGCGCATAACATATCTTGCACATTGTTTTAGTCTATTACTTTTACCTTATGTATGAAAATGGAGATGAGACAGATACATAACCAAGAGGCAAGATGTGGGCGCAATGTTATGATGAAATAAATTAGTAAAAGTATGTTCCAATTGTATGCCTACTGCATGCTGACTAGATAGTTATTATGATCAGATGTTGTATGTAGAATAAAAAAAGAGTATGTGATTTGGAACGGAGGGGTCATGTGCAGGAGTAGCAAAGGGCTCAAATCTGTGCTTGCATTTTAATTGTGTGACTCCTTGTGACGCCAAGAGGCATGCTACTCGTGTGCCCGGTAAGGAGCAGTCACTCTGTTTACTGTACACACAGTGCACTTATGAACCTGACTGTTCCATGGTTTGGAAGTAATTTGACTCCTGGAATGTCATGTATGTACATGAGAACCTGGGTTTCCTAGGTGGGTAAGCAATCTAGAGACAACTCGGTCAGCGTCTCTTAAAGAAACATTGATTATTTCACAATTCTCAAACAAGGACAAGAATGCGACCAAATTAAAATAAAGATCTATAGAAGCAGCTGTATAAAATATAAAATTATTTTTAAAAGAGGGTATGAGACACTGAAGGCGAAACCTTTTTTTCAAGAACTGGTCCATTTTGTCGTACCAGTATGAATGAAAGCTCCAAATTATTTCCATTATCATTCTTTGCACTATTCTGAAGTTCGCTTTTTCTTAAAAACAAGCAGAGAATGCTTTTTTATGATCTGTACATAGAATTTTTGGTTTTATAAAATGAGAAAGGCTGTATCCATAAACTTTAGACACTAATATGTTGTCAAAATGAAAGTCAGATTTTAAATCCTGGAGCCTTCATCCAACATTGAGATTTTTTTTCCTTTTCAAATAGATGCAAATCAATGCATAATTACTTAGAAATAGCCAAATTTGCATATTTATTAAAAAATGACGGGGAAAAAAATGTAATACGAACAATAATTGCTTTAATGTCAGTGTTCAATTGGCAAAGTTTTGTGGTGATATATTTATAAGTAAAAAGAAACCTGGCCACTGGAGTGTCCTCTACACGTGTGTCTCATTTACCTGGATCAGGGCCAAGTTCCCCATCACCATCTTCCACATGTCCTTGGCTGTGTCCATCTGGCCAATATTAGCCTGAAAGAGAGAAAAGAGCACACAAGGTCAGCATATTATCAGCTGTGTATGTGTGTGTACTGTATGTGTGTGTGTGTGTGTGTGTGTGTGTGTGTGTGTGTGTGTGTGTGTGTGTGTGTGTGTGTGTGTGTGTGTGTGTGTGTGTGTGTGTGTGTGTGTGTCCATGCTGGTGGCCCTTGGTCCCATCAGAACAATCAGATGTCAGTTCTCTGGACAAAAGACACTTTGATCTGATTCCCCCACCCTGCGGCAGACTCCACTTATCTCATCTCCCCTAACACACACACACACACACACACACACACACACACACACACACACACAGGCATGCACACAGACACACACACACACACGCGCGCACACACACACAACACACATACACACGCATACACAGTGATAGTCTCAAGTGTCAAGTGGCCTTGGCTACAGTGGGCTACAGTGTGTTCAGAGCTATGATCCTAATGCACAAACAGTGGATCTCCTCTTCCTTTCTCTAGCTCTGTAGCGTTTACATGCAGAGAGAAGGGAAACATCTGGACACATCCAAACATCATAATCTCATAATGATGTAAGGGATTTGAATGTTTGGAGAATAATTTCAATTTGTTTGAAATGTCACTCATCAGCAATTATATTGGTACAATCAGGAGGGAAAGCTAACAAGACTAAGGTTATAATAACCATAATTACTCGAGTTACATCGGTCTGTCAGCTAAAAACACATTGCCAGAGCATTTAAAATGATTCTATGTCTGAAATAGATCAAAATACTATGATTGCATATCAGTTACTGTAGCTAGATGAGTGCAGCTTTATTGTTGTCTTATGTGTATATTGACTTTTTACACACTGAAACATTGCCTGGATCCTCTTACAGTAACTCCCTTCTACTTTTTCCACTCAAAATGACAAATGCAACGAGCAGACTAAATATGACAAGGATTAGAGACATTAAGGTCAAAGTGCAAAACACATGGAAGGTATAGTTAGCCATGATGACCACTAAAATATATATTAATCAACGTTTTTTTTTACCATACAAAGGTTACACAACTGATTGGATTTCACTGAGAGTGTGTGGCTTTTCTCTCCTTCTCAAATCTCACACAGTGTCCCTCCTTCCTCGACTGACCAAAACAACTGGCAGCAGCTCGTCAGGGGGACAACTCACTAGCCTGACTGACGCAACTGCAGTGTGTCTGTTTGGAACAGTACATAATTACAACTTTATGGATCTGCCAGATAAACACAGCATTACAAGAAATGAATCGTAAATAACCAATCATGCGCACACGTGTTTAGTTTTAGTAGTCTTTGTTTTATTGATTTAGTTTTTATTTCAATGAGTGTAATTCTGAATAGGCAAATGGTTATTGTGATATGATGTGTGTTTATGTATATTTTTTTTTATTGTAGCCTATTTTATGTATTGTATTCTGTATTGACCTACACAGGGGGCAGCAGATGGAAATGAGCAAACTGCTATAATCTGGCACAAAGCATCCTCTCTCTGTGAGATAATGAGATCAATGTTATTTTCGTACATGGTCCCTGACACATAAAATAAACTAAACAAGCACACCAACATATGTCTTGCCAATCGGTGCCATGTGTAGATTTAGGGCATCATAGACTCACAATGAACTCCCCATGCAAAGAGAGTGTAGCTGCTCTCAGATAGGATTTGTATTGTGGAAATTCACACAAGTATTGCCTGGTGTTATGTGTGTTGATGTGTGATGATGCCATGTCCTCAGAATTGTGTGTGTGTGTGTGTGTGTGTGTGTGTGTGTGTGTGTGTGTGAAAGAGTGTGAGAGAGAGTGTGCGTGTGTGTGCGGTTGTGTGTGTGTGTGTGTGTGTGTGTGTGTGTGTGGGCGGCTGGATTAGTTGTGTTTGGATCATTACAGAGATGCAGCACGGTTAATGTTGTGAAAGTGATTCATGGATGACAACAAAATGCATGACAGCTTGAAGGACGCTGCTATTGAAAAGACATCACTACATTTTCTAAAGTTGAATGACAATACCATTTATTTTCAACTAATAAATGAAGGTGACACTGCAGGCAAACACATTGTTTTTTTCATGCAGTTGTCCATTTTGAGATTTTTTTCTACGTATGTTGCATCCATAAAATGTCTTCTTTCATATTAGTATAACTACAAGCTCCAAAATTAGGTGTTTATTTGACTAAACCTTGTCTGTGTCTGTATATTTCTCCTCTACAACCGTCTTTAACGCCCATTATTATATCTTGCCAAAAATGCCATCTTAAGACCTGTACACAGTATTTTTTGATTTATGCAATGAAAAAAGGCTGTATCCAAAATCTGTAAGAGTAAGTAAAGATTCATATTTTTAAAAGGGACGAAAATGTGCGCATAATTAGTTAGATATTGACACATATGCATATTTATTCAAACATTTCAGAAAAAATTGTAAATAAACAGTTTTATTGTTTTAATGTTAGTAATCCATGTTATCTCTGAAATGAAATTTGAACCCAATTCACCTGCTTTGTCTTGCCTGAACAACAGAGCAAATCTATTGTTCACAATGTAGGTAAAAACAAGTTAAAACATCTACGGTAATGCATGAGGCTCTCGTTGTGGTTATTAGCTTTGATCACAGTGTGGTTAATGTGGTGTGTTTTGAAATATCACAAAAAGTAAATACCATATTTGGTAACACTTTATAATAACTATCCGTTGTAACTCGTTAATAGATCATTAGTAAACTCTTAATTAATGATTATTAATGATTTGTTAAGTCTTTGTTAGCAGTTTGTTAAGGATTTATAACAATGGTAGATAGTTAATAGCTTAATAATTGAATCAGTTCATCTGGGAGGTAATCCGAGATTAACTGATCACGTCACGTTCAAGTCCATGGCATGCACAGTGTGTATTGAGTTTATTTAAAAATATTTGAAAATGGGGCTGCTCTCAGTTGCCCATGCACTGTGTATAGTCTATAGCCTATTTCAGCCTCGTCCCAGATGAACTGATTCAATTATTAAGCTATTAACTATCTACCATTGTTATACATCCTTAACAAACTGCTAACAAACACTTAACAAATCATTAATAATCATTAATTAAGAGTTTACTAATGATCTATCAACGAGTTACAACGGATAGTTATTATAAAGTGTTACCTAATATGGGATAGGCTCAATACACAAGTAGGGCTCAGAATGAACTAAGAAAAAATTTCATTTAGTCAGAAAAAGAAAAAAAGGTAACACTTTATAATAACTATCCGTTGTAACTCGTTATTCAAGGACAAAGAGGTGAAACAGACCAAAGAAAAAAATTTAGAAAGGAAACATGTTCATGTGAATTGACCTCCTAAAGTCAGTAAGGGATTACATGATTCTCTTCAGTAATAAGCAGTGGTTTTAATCTGCTCATAATTAGCGCCGGCATGGAAACAAACGTGGTCCCGCTGTGGCCAGCCAGCAGAGAGCTTACAGTAATGTATCAAGACAAGCACCAGACTATGGTCTACTTGTGTTGACGGACATGAGAATACTTGTTATTGCTGAGCTGAAAACTATGCAGATAAGACAAAATAATTGCACATTAATCTTCAACACAAGTTGTGTCAAAGAGTTCCGTGTTAAAGTAACGTGATTAGTTTGAGAAGAGCAACACGTGATTTCAGATTTAATATTGTTGCCAACTGACCATTTTTAAAATAATTCAAGCATTTGTGGACAGTCAAACTCAATGTTCTAGTCAAGCTACCGGGCTTGACTAAACTGTGTATGTAAACGTACTGAGTGATTCTCCGTCACATCTGCAGTTAAAAACTACTGACCAAATAGGCTTACAGTTGAAAAAAATCAACAGTGGTGTTTAATTTTCAAAAGGAAACTAGGTCATTAGTTCTGCTTCATCTATAGCCAGGATGAGGCGTGTGTTGAGAAAAGCCAGCTGAAAATTATACCTTTGAACTGCATGTCTGTAAAGTTAAACGTTAAGCAAAATAATACTGAAAGGCCAAGAATAGTGTCATGGCTGAAATACTCCCGCTCTTTAAGAGTTCTTTTTAGCATTAAATTATGCTTGTTGAAACTCTGCAGAAAAACCAAAACAGCTTTTAACCATCCAAATGGGAATATGGATAGCAAGCAAAAAATTACCGGTATACAAGAACTTCACTATAATACAGACTACAGAGTATTTTATTTGGCCATGTCACCTTAGTGTAATTAGTTCAAATCAATATATGCAAAATACATTATGTTGAAATTATCTTTTGGTATTGAGAGGGTGTTAGAGGTCAACAAAAACTTTAGACATATGCTTTAGGCGAACCTATAAACAGCAAACCAAACTGTGTGCTCAGGTGAACAGGCTGGGCAAGGGCAGTGAAAAGGTTTAAAAAAAACAAAGAGAGAACCAGAACATTTTGCAATCAGTCCGGCCCAGGTCATATTTGGCAAATCTGACCTCTGACTCCGAGAACAATCAGCTTTTATGGGGTTGACAGCGGTTGCCAGGCAGTGAGAGAGATTGGGAAACGTTTGAGGCGGAAACTTTTCTCAATAATTTGATGAATTTGCAGTGTTATACAATAACCAGGGTTCATACAGCTTTTTTAAAGGCCTTTCATATTTTGTAACCAACCTTGAGTGCCTGGATTTGTATTTTTTTTGTATGACTTTTATGGTTATAACCCTTCCTTCTCTCCTTTAACCTAGTAAAACTATTGAATTCAATAGAAAAAGGTGTGTCATATGCATGTTGTATTAATATTTCTGGGGATGAGTGAGTCACTCGTTCACATAACGTGGAAGATTTAAAAAAACAAAAACCTTTTATTTTCAATTTATTTTTATATTTGTTTAAAATAAATTAATCACACACTATGAATCAAGATGCTTGTGCTACATGAGCCTCATTTAGTATAATTTATTGATTATAATTTTTAAAATAATATGAAGTCAGCATGAAGGTGTAAACAAACATTATTTTTGAGTAAACAAAGTATTTTTTTATTCACCATCCTAAAGTCAGTCTTGTCAATATAAAGAGAATCCAGGATTTTCCAGTAATGTGGAAAACCTTGAAAACACAAGATTTTCAATTGAGCATTTTACAAACTTTACAGACTGTACGAACTCTGAATGAGAAAAAAATCATGACTATAATACGACTTACAGATTGTTCTGTATAATTAATTCAAATCAATATTTTGGTAAAATATACTGTTTGGTAATGGAGGGTTAATACAAAGTATCTGTGATGAAGGTACAACCTCACCACAAGCAAAGACATGTCTTACCGCTGTGGAGAGTCTGGAGGCCAGCGTCATCTCCAGGTTTCCTTTCAGACCCAACAGTGCTGGAACCAGGATGAAGACCTCGGACACCTCCGTAAACACCGTCCAGTGCTGCAACGACCACCATGTAAATATCAGTGACACAACATCAAACATAATGCACACACATAATGTATCCCATGCACAGAGACACAGTTCACTGTCATAGATATCATTTATCCTTAGTTTGGGGATCAGACTGCCTCTGTGACCCTTTTTCTGAAATATTGATTCAATGGTGAAACTATACCCGCATGATGGACTAGATAGTCGAACCCTTTACACCATGTATCATATCAGCTCTCTGCTCTCCTTTAACAAGAACAATGTCACTGGGACTTAATGCCAAAATGATTTATCATCGTCCTCTCTTGGCTTACATTGTTGTGCCCTTTCCCTTAAGTATTCCCTCTTTCACCTTTATCCACCATCTACTGCAGCTGCAGTTTTTTAGGAGGAAAGATTTGTTATAAATCTATTTAAAGGTCACTTCTTGTGCAAAATGCACTTTTTCATGAGTTTTCAACATTAATATGGGTCCCCAGGGTATCTAGATACTACCAATGTATACAAAACAACTTTCTCAGTTTTTCTACACCTCCACCTTTCTGAAAAACTGTTGTCAAAACCCCAGTCAGATTTTTCTCCCCTTACGTTGTCATTAGAATAGAAGCCACACCCCCTCATTAGTACCAACATAAGTTTAGGGAATACCTGCACTTGTGTAAGCACACCTCAAGATACCCTTGAATCTAACTGGCTGTTGGATTCAAACTGGCAGTTATATTCTGGGCAGACTGGGCTTAAATAGATGTTTCTGACAGGAGGAAACCCAAATTACAATTTTGAACCTGAAAATGACCATAATATGTGACATTTATGGAAATTAAAACTTGAAAATGTAGCTTAATTTGGCATATTTATTTTATTGCTGTGGCAAAACACAGTGTCCGGGTCATTTACAAATTACATTTGCTGGATGCCCCATTTTCAAAATTGCAACTGGCTAACATGAACTCACTGTCAGGATGAATAAATAAAGAACAATGAAATGGCAATATGGAACCATCATGACAACACATATTGTAGAAATAGAAAACAAAAAGTAAATCCCATTTGACAGACTAAGTCATTTAAAGCCTTTCAGAGTGCTACAGTGTTAGGACAAGTATGTCCCTGAGTGGCTTTACTGCTTAACCACTACCTCAGCATCAAAAAGCTAAATTGTGCTCTATGGATTACTCTCCAAACCAAAGGCAAGGCATGAAATGAACTCAGCCAGCAGTTACGCCGGCTAATGGACAACGTGGGCAGGTGGACACGTGCTAAACGTAATTACAAATTATGTTTAGTGTGTGTTGTGTAGGAGAATGTGCCTGCACAGCTATGCATCCATATCCTATTAGATGGCCTTAAACGTAATTTATAGTTTATAATATTAGACCTGACTCTTGATAACCTCCCCCTCCAAGCTATTCGAAAGCTTTTGAAAGGTGGGTTCCCTGTGAGTCCCCTGACTGCTGTGCCTCCTTTAGAGTTCATGCAGTGATAGCAGATTTGTGGTCTACTGTGTCCAGAAACAACACTATTGCTGAGGCTGAGGCCATCGATTTGTCTCCAGTAAAAAATTGCTTATCTTTGGAGTCAGCCCCAAAGGCCCCCAGCACTTACGCTCCGGTCTGTCCTAGAGCTGAATCAATATTCACAGCAGCTGACACGGAAAAGAAAAGGGGAAGAGAGGAGAAAATAGACCAGGGGAGGGAGTAGCTCACATTAAAGCTACACACAAACACTGTCGGCCCACATTTCTAACACCAGCGAGCTTGCATTTTTGTTTCACTACAGTATGTTGCTCCCACTGTGCATCCAGATGTACAGGGCTGATATGGAGTGTCATCTGCAGTTCAGTTTGTGTTGTATCACTAGGTGTGGCACCAAAACTCCAGTGTGAATTAAACTCCTTCTGTCATCGGGCCAAGCACAAGCTACTCCAACAGTCAGCCCCTCAGCTTGGCTCATTGCCTTCTGCCAACCTACCAGCACTGTGAGCACTCCTCTCTTCTTATACAGCCTTATGTTTTCATGCTTTCTCCGTCTCTCTCTCTCTACTTCTGCCTCACTCTGCTATCTCCCCTGCGGTGATATATGTTGTTGTCTCCATGGATCACTGGCTCCGGGCCAAAGAAGCCCTCCCCTCCTCATGGCCACCTCCTCGGTTCTAAGAACTCTACTGGACGACCCCAGTACCTCTGTGTACAGACCTATAGGAGCTCTGGTATGCAAGCACCATGAGGGTCGGGTTGCCCAGTTGAGTAACATGGGCCCCACTTTATTTGTGATCACTGTACTTTCTGTCCTGGATAGGAAGATGACCTGACGGCACTCAATCAAACTCAACCCCAGCTGCGTCACAGGAACCACATTAGGTGGTGCATGTTTAATGTTCATACTGGTAAATGGTAAATGGACTTGTATAGCGCTATATCTCCGTTTATCACAGACCCAAAGCGCTTTATATTGTTTTTTTGTACACATTCACCCATACACACACACATTCATACACCGATAGCAGCAGCTACCACACAGGGTAGGCTTAGCACTAGGGTGCTAAGCTAACTAAGCTAACTATCGGGAGCAATTCGGGGTTCAGTGTCTTGCCCAGGGACACTTCGACATGTGGCGGGGAGACGGGGGATCGAACCTCCGACCCTGCACACCAGAGGCGAACTCCCTACCCACTTCGCCACTGCCGCCCCAAATACTGCTGTAGCATGAAGGGTACAGCTTGGATCCAATGTCATGTGAATACATCTGCACACGTGTACACATTTGCCCTAATGGAGGGTAAACTTAACATATTATCAAGCGTACTGGAGTTGAACCATATACAACAAGGCATTTACAAAGAGGAACCAGATTCTCGGATTTAATGTTGGGTGAGTGGGCTATGGAGAAAAGATACTTTCTAGTGCCACAAATGCTAAATAGTTTTCAGGCACAACACTGTCATTAAAAGCTCAGGAACTTGCACACATACAAAAAGTGTGATCAGGCTTAGAGGGAAATCCTAAAGAAGACTTAGTGGACTGTTGGTGGCCAATGACGAGCTGAAGGTGGACGAAGTGTTGAGCCTGAACTATCTGAGCACAGGGAGTGCAAATAAACAATCTGGGACCCTCAATGGATTCCTGAGGATCCTGGAGTGAAACAGTAACTAGGGTTTGGGGCAACACAATAGCATTCTAATCTACTAATCCTTTCAATATACCAACAAAGTAGCTGTCTTGGATATTGTTAAGTGTTAATAGCTGTAAGACCAATGTTGGTAATGATTGTCAGAACAAAACATCTATGGCTGATGGAAATGACTGACTGGTACAAATAGAAAACAAGCAGTTGATCAATGCAATAAGGGATGCAAATGGTTGGACACCACAGAAAGTTTGAATTATTATCTATCTTATATTTTGCTGGTATTGCTCAGGAAAATCCTGGAAGTAATATAATACAAACAATGCTTACATTTGAGCATCACCTTTGTTAAGTGAATGGAGACAGGGCTGGAAGCAAGTAGTTGGAATGGTGCTTCAGTTTGTCGCTCTGGTTTAACAGATGGATGTAGGTTGGACCAAAATTGTGTGTGGTGGGCAGGGAAGACGTTGCTGGTATGAAAAATTGTATAGACTACGATTTCCTGTTTACTGTTTTTTTTTCTTTAGAAAAAGCTGGTTCCCACACCTATTTTATTTCTATGTTTGCTTTACTACTACTACTACTTTACACTACAATGCATGACAGACAGTGAGGCAGACATAGACAGACATATGATGATGATGATTTACTCTACTAACTGTTCTTTTTCTGCATTCTGGGTTTGTAGTTTGACTCAGTGAAAATAATAATATGTTTCGGAATATGAAACTATGTATTTTTCTGATAGCAAATCCATTTGGCCTTTGACACCAGCATTCACAAGAAAACAAGCACTACATGACCTTTACAAACCATGTGTAACCTTTAGTCCATGTGAGCTCACCTTCGCAGTTCTAAGTTTCTGGCCCTAGCCGGTGACAGTTTTAGGTCATTCTGCTGCCAAGTCACTAAGGAAAACTATGCAGACGGCTCACTCTTCCATACCAGCCTGGGCAGTCCTTTACGGGCCAACCACAATTGGGAAAGAGGCCATAAGCTCTCTCTGTGTGTGCTGTAGATAGTAAAAGTGACCACAGAGTAAAGGTCACATTTCAGAGAGGCCTTAGAGTGACGCAAAAAAAAGGCAAGTAATTCAAGAGTCCAAGCTGCAACTTCTAAAATCAGGCAAGGCAGACACATCAGCTTAAGGCTGTAGAAAGTTACAGTTTGCTTTTAGAAGAGAACTGGTGCAGATTGACGGAGAGAGTTAGACAATTACCTTTCCTGCAAGGACAGAGGATTAGCTGAGTTAGCGTTTCACTGTGTCACAGAGTTTGGAATTAGGCAGCGAGACAACCTGCTAGGTGTTCTGTGGAACAGTCAGTTTCAGACTGACCATCAAGCTTCACCTTCATCTCAATGCAATCATTTGTTCAAGGTTTGCCTGCAGGAATAAAGCATGGCTGACAAAAAAATGGAAGATATGGCTTTGAACCTTCAATTTCTTATACTGTATCTCCCGGCCTCACCCTTAAAGGAATGGTGCGTGTCAGAATGTTTTGGAAACTGTAGAAAGCGCAGCAGCATGGTGCCTAAGTTGAGGCAGCATGAAAACTTTTCTGACCTCAAACCTCTGCATTCCTGGTTTAGTGACAATACCTTACCACACGGTAATGGAGGCTTTGGTACACAGCATTGTGTTTTGTTTTGACGCGGACTCTAGCTCGACTGAGGTGTACTGCCATTTCAGGGTCTCAAAGAAAGTAGGCTTATTCCCCCTGCCTTATTTCCCCTTCTCTCTCTTGGTTGAGTTCTTGGAGTCCACCAGTTTGGCACCAGTTAGTGTGTTCACAATGTGCCCGGAATGGTTTCCTGGCAGCCTGAAATCTCTAGCCCTATCTGCATCACAAGCTGACTTTAGAGAAAAATATGACCTGTCAGCATTACTTTGGCATGCGCATGAGGGAGACGGTGACTACAGTGAGTCAACAGAAAAGAAGGAAGAAGAGCAATTGTGACTTTTCGACTTTACTTAGTGCAACAAAGAAATGTTTAAATTGGGGTTAGGTAGGGAGCTGCTGGATTAACTCTGCCAGAGTTTTTATTCTTATTTTACTTCAACCTTATTTCTACAGGCAAGTCAGTCTACAGAACAAGTTCTTATTAACAATGGCCACATGACATAAGCCACTTAGAGGAAGGAATGATCCAGCAAATCCCTACCAAACCCTTGAAATAAAACACATGCTATGTCTTTGTCTCCATTGTATCAAATTAAGCTTGATTCCAAATAGAAGGGTGTGTGACAGGTCAGTATGTGACACTGGGTGTATCAGTATGTGCCAGCTTTGGGGACAGACAGACAGGGCTAGGGCGGCAACATTGATATGTAATTACCCCTAATGGTGTCAGAAATCTCACATCCACCCATCCCAAAAGGCAAGCCTCTAGAAAAGCCAGCAGCACAATGACACACACCAAGCCAAACAGGGCCAAATTAACCAGTTGAATCAAATGCTTTAAGGAAAAGCCCATCCCACTGTGAGGCTCAGTACACATGATTTGAGTTGAGCAGTGTCTCTGCTCAGAGACACAGCTGTAAAATCCACTAAACCTGCAGGAGATTAAATAGATCAGAGATCCTCTTGTTGTAAAAATAACTAATCTAATTCTAGTAATCAACTAGATTACTATCTGACTGAGGTATGCTTGCCAAAAACTGTTCAGTTTCCGACCATCTTCCATTTTAAAGGTAGAGTGAGTCAGCGATTCGGTATGCCTTCTCCAGAATCACTGATTCCACCTTACCTGAATGAGGGTTTCTGGAAATGTTGCAGTCAAGTAGTTTTGCCAAAAACATTTTTGCTTCCAACTTCCAACCATCTTCCGCATTACATGTTTTACTTTCCATTAGTGTGTTCATATGTGTGCTTTGGGATTGTACAAGAGCAGAACGTAATTGGTTTCAATTAAAGCCACTACGAGTAACATGGCACGTTGGCGTCCCCTTTGGACAAAAGCGGTAGTATTTTTACGACGCCCGCTGTCGCAAAGCTGTTTTCTAGCTCGTGCTAGGCGCGCGAGTGTGAACTGAGAAGGGAGCAATATAGTGCATGTCCGTGTGTTGAAAGTGTGAGGACTCTTTTCGGCTCCGTGAGAGTGGTTTTGACACTGCATCAACTAATGCCAGTCACTGCCACACACACCTGATTGCAATGAGTTGATGCAGCAGTGTCACCTAACTACTCTCTCTCTCACGGAGCTGAAAGATTACATGTCCGACTCCTCACAGAAAGTGAATGAACGAGAGACGGCAGTTAGTATGGATCACGATGAGGTAATGTGTTTATGTTGTTGTAAATAATGACTATTTCAGATAATGGTTATCTGATGATGGTGAAGCAAAGCAAACTTTGTGTTAGTACCAACCACTCATTCATTTAGGAGTAAACACTGCAGTCTAGTTTCGCTCTCGTGAAATTGTATACACGTTGCTTGGCAACACCCTGGTCCCGCCCGTAGCCTATATCACTCTCCCTTTTAGCTTTTCTTCATTGCATATTTTCTTTGATGGTTCAGCCCCGTTATCAGTCATTTTGACGACAAATAACTGTCTCAAACAAAGCTCCCGCTCCCCTTCCCTCACCTGGAGGGATAGGCTTCTCAATTCACGTTGCTGCGCCACACTGAAATCTGCGACCAATACGGATATGTGACCATAGAGCCTGCACGAGTGAACCGAAAATCGGACTGGGTGTTTGACCAGACCAAAAGCAGTAATAAAAACTATATAAAAACGTCTATCTTTGCACTGATGGTCTCGTTTGCTGTTAAAGGTAATTTATGATTATCAGAGGAAACATGAGGCTGTTTAAAAGATATTTAAATGTTACTCGTAGCCACTTTAAGAACTATTTCAAGAGGGCATAAAAAATAAATATATCACGCTGAATCTATTATTTTATATTTGCCAGTATCTAATTAGAATCTCTGCAAAAGCATGGTCTAAACTATAGAATATAATAGATATTGCTTACCTGGACAATGTCTAGCACCATTCCAGCTGCCACCGTCCCAAACCCGGCCAGCAGGAAGGGGACGACCACCTGTAGGCCGATGGAGAAGGCGGTCTCCTTTAGAGGGGGTGGAGGTTCTGGGCTCTGGTCGATGCTGGTGTCGTCGCTCTCGTTGCTCTGGCTGGCGTTCTCGAGCAGAGCGTCCTCCTCGCGCTGGCCTTTGGCGTTGGCCCGGCAGTCCATGGCCACCACAATCTCCGGCCTCTCCTCATTCTCCCCGGACTCTCCGGCCCTCTCTATGAACTCTGTGACCTCCGTGAGCTCCAGCTCTCCCCCGGGCCCTGGGCTGCTCATCTCCTCCGGGCCATTGTTGGTGAGGAACACCGGATGGACAGTGCAGTTGGAGTTGAGAAAGGCCGGAGTCAAGGGCCCTCCCTCCTTCTTGGTTTCGATGGCCCCAAAAGACATGTTGATGTCGGGGAGCTTGTCTTGTTCTTTCGACCAAAGTACCATGCGGAAGCCTTTGGAAGACAATGGGTTTGACTAGAAAAAAGGTTGGGTTTGCCTTGGTCAATCAGTTTTTCTTGGGGGAGGGAGGAGTCAGAATGGAATTGGCTCGCAAATCTGATCTGGTTTTGACCCTGATCAGTCCCAATTGATTTATCCCATTAAAGAGGCGTACAGGGAGCGTGGGTCACTATTGAAGACCAGGAGAAAACTGCTCTGTAGAAAAAAAACTGCAGCGAGGTGCCTGCAGCCGTGCGTCCGCAGAGCCCGTGTTCCTGTCGGTGCTTCGGGAGCAGAATCAGTATGTTCTCCATTCACTGCAAGGTGCTCAGGGTAGACTGGCCAAAAGAAGAACGCATGCTGGTTCAAAACAGGAGAGAAAAGGTAAAGGAGAGTCTTGGAGACTCAAACCTCCAATGGCTTGTAAACAGTCCTGTAAAGTTCAGTAGACGCTTAAAGGAAGAATCTAAATCAGAAGTCTGTGGCCAGATTGCAGCGCACACCACTCATGCTCTCAATCCACTGATCACATCAGACTGGTCGGTGCAACCGGGGCTGGGAATGTCTCACCTTACACCACGTGAATGCTGGCTGCTTTTCAAGGGGAGATATTTAAAGGTATGCTGCAGTTTGAGGGTTGAATTACAGGATGCAGGAAAACACAGCCCCTCCAACCAGAATTGATAGTCACCTGGTAAAAGACCAAATGTATTGATTATTCAGTCGTTAATGTGAACAGTCTCCAGCCCTAATGATTTAATTTTCAAATATCATTAACTACTGTAGACCAGAGCTGTTCCCTGACAATATCATTCTGAATTAAGTTATCCACAAAATCTAATGAATAGTATGAAAACAGCAAAATAGGGTCTGCGGAACTCGGTGTGGTGTATTGTAGTAGGCTATATGTGTTAGCCATTTTTTGTTAATTTCCTTATCACAAATAAACCACCCTATGAATGCTAGCTTATGTGCAAAATGCATCTCATGCAAAAATGTACCTGAATGTTACAGGTGTATAAACATAAGACATTACAAAGGGGGCATTAACTCACCACAATATCGCCACAATAATAACTATAATACAACTTCTAGAATCCTGAAAAAAATAGGCATCTAGATAAAAAAAAAAAAAAAAAAACATGATAAAGAAAAACCTCTTTTAGCACAAAAACTGCACTTAATAGAATACCACCAATGCTCTTTGAACCCTTGTTATAGAGCCTACTGAAATGGTATTTAAGGCCACCGAAAACGCTTCCTTTCCTACTGACATGATGGCAGAAGTGAAAAGAGACCGGTAAGTTTAAAAGCAGTTTCATCCAGCGCCAAATTTCCTCCGGGCGGCTAAAAATATTCGACCATTAACAGAGGTGCGTAGGCTACATCCTCTGGAAACGAGGGTCAACACCACCTCAATACGAAGAAAACACTTCCTGTCAAACCTTTCAAAGTAAAGGCCCCCAGCCTATTACAAGCATATCCTAACCTACAGTATCTTCACTCAATCTGAGTAAAACCTCACTTCTTCATATTTTCTTCCAATTTGTTTTAACATGTAGTTGTTGTACGTTTGTTTGGAGTGTAATGTGTGGCCCTAACCGTAGCTGTGCAGTATGGTCGGTCTAATGGTTTTACATTGTGCCGGTCGGGGATCCAGTTTGCGTGTGCTATCCATGGTTAATGTAGCCTATAGCCATTTGTGTCTTTATTATTTTCATAATTTTTATTTCCATGTTTCCAAAAATAAGAACATCCTGTCCATCAATGAATGAGCATTGTCCCTATCAAATAACTAAATAAAAAAAGGTTGATTTGACAAAATTGTAAAAGAAACTTTCATATATAAGGAAATAAAAAAAGTAACACAAACTTGAATAAAGCATTAGAACTGTTGAATGGAGAAACCATTTTAACCCGTCCTGGATACCTTGGGGAAGGTGTGATTTTAACTCCAGAAAGTGGGGTTTAGTCTAGTGTGTATTAACTTTGTTGTTGTTTTTCAATATTAAGCCTGAATGACTAGGTCTACTGATATGATCACAGCCACAAGATTAGTAGCCTATGTAGCAGCTCGCCTGGCAGCTCAA